>JAQIXW010004242.1:0-11899 GCA_034700685.1 Willowsia buskii
TTGAACAATTTTTATGGGCATGGGTATGTAAGGTCTACGTATTGCCGAGGGGTCGCGGTCGGTGTTGTCCACTTTCTGCATTTTAATCTTTTACCTTTTACCAGCTTATTTTTAAACAATAGGTGGGCTTAATGATCCGACAATTCCACTGTCGGCTACGTCCACTCTACGGTATTAAATATTTTAAATACCTAGTCGACAATGCTTAAAAGTGATTCTGAATTATTTGTTAAGATCACTTTTATGCCTAATTATATATTCACATTAAAGTCATATATCCATTTTCTAATTCTACCCTGGTGAAAGGATTGGCTGACCACGCGACCTGTGTGATGTTAGTACCGCTATTTACTCATCTTTCTATTAACGTCGTGGAAGCTTAAACAATTTGATATTTCTCAGCAAGAGTTTTTTTTGGAAAAGCAATATTTTATGCAAGCGAATTTTTATATCACTGCTACCAGTGCTACCTCTTCATTAGTTTACTATTCTGCTTATGAACCATTTGAAAATATTGTAATTCCCATGGAAGGTGTGTGTAAAACTATAATTGAGATGTTAACGGTTATTTATTGATCAAAAAAAGAATGCTAGCAGTTAAAGAAGTTCATGCTTTCCAACTTTGGAATAAAAGCAAATCGTCATTCATCATATTAAATACTCATATTGTTAGTTGGATACTTATTTAGATAATAAGAGATGTATGAAAATAAAGAAAATCCATGACATTCAAATGATTGGGCAGAGAAAACCAAGTGATTCGACCAATACTTTATGTTTAGTTAAGTACGAACTTCGTCTCTATTACAACATCTTACATGCAATAAACCTCATCCAAAGCAACGCAATTTGAAGCTTACTATCTGCAAACATTCTCTATCATAGAAGGATAAATTACGATGCATCTCATCAAAAATTTAACCCTTTTAATAAACCTATTGCAAACAATCGATCAATCTCTGTTTCATTTGTATTTTACCTTTCAATCAACCTCAAGCGATTTCAAGCTGTATATCAACATATCTACCTGGCTGTTACATTGTTACCAATGGCAACGTCTTCATGCAAATAGTATACATAAAAATTTCTGCTATTACATATTTTGCAATTTTTCCTTTCGAATTCAAATACCAATACAAATCACAAAAATAGAGCATGAAAGCTACCTAACTACAAGTACTCCACTAAATTATGTTGTTTTTTCTGTTCACATTTTATTGCAACTAAGCACGTTACTCTTTTCCATTTAATTTTACTACACGAGAGCTCTTTTATGCTCCCTTTTTTTAATCCTCTCTCTCGCGTTGTCACATCCACACAAAACCAAAACATTGCCAAAAGTCATGCTCAGCCCAACACGATACTATGGAGATTACATAAAGCCCAATCCACGCGTGTGCATACCTTTCCACATAATATAATCTTTTATATCAATTGTGTATAAAATTTTAAAGGTCTTGTTGCTCTTATTACTTATATTTCACTTTATACTTGTATCAACTGCAAAAAAACTCTACAAATACACATTATGCTAAAGGTACTATTCTTATTGTTGGTATTAATAGGTAGTTCATGAAAATGATATCTACAAATGCACATATTTCTATGGAAAGCCATGTGCTACTCTACCACTGACATTGCTCACATCTGAGAACACACTACTGCTGCTCTTTTGTCTGCTCTGCTTTTAGCTTCTGGTGAAGTTCCGTCTGCAAAAACCCTAGCAAAATTATCGACCTTATACCTTTTTTTATAGTAGCAAAGCAAACAGGAAAGAAAATATGTAAAAAGCATTCCCAGCTCTCATATGTTTTGCCAGTGTTTTTACGACGATGATGATGGCAGCTCGTCATTTCTAAAAGGTAGAGTAGTGAATTTGCTTGATTGAAACCCATTTTATCAGAATGTCTTGTGAGATCTACCTGTGTGCCGTAGATGGACAGAAGACAATAACAAATATAATTCACAAGAGAAGAGCCGCATCATCAACATAAATACTCATCATAAGCTAATAAGTAATCTCAGAGCGGCTATCAAAAACCATGTAGATAATTTGGTATGCAGTTTTTCTCAAAAGATATTTTTTTTCTCTTGTGAATGCCATGCCACCACGCACCGCATACAAACCGCCAAGGAAACATGGGCTCATAAGTTATCATTTTTTTTGCTAAAAAGGACGATAATGATAGTAGTAATTTTCTTAGGTTGGCAGTTTGAATTACCTATTGTTTCTATATGAACAGGTATACACACAGGTAGGCTGAGTATTTTGTCTCTGAATTGAAGCATTCCTGCGCACATGTTTGAGTCGAGAAGAGGAATTTCTCTACATGGCTTGTCCATTTTCATTCATTTTTTGGATGGCTTGTGAAAAAGTAGGGTGGAAAAAAAGAGATTTTTCTCACGGGGAATGAATTGACAAGTGGAAATATAAGTGACTAGTTGTCTCTTTGGAGTCTGGAGAAAAAGGAGGTTGTGATTTGTGTATTTCGTTGTCATGGCGATTCATTCATTTACTTTTGGAGAAACTGGGCCTCGAGAGACTTATGAATATTTTAAGAGAGAAGCTCGCTGAGTGGATTTATTCGGAATTGTTGTGTCGTCGTGTGTGGTCCGGTCGTTGTGAATGTTTTTGCAATAAATTTTCCTCAAGTCCAGAATAACTGCATAAAAATGTCTAATGAGAGGAGAGATAAGAGTAATTAGCAATTGGAGCGGATGTTGGGAGGAGAATGGACATAGTGCCGGTTTAATTGCCTTTTCGCGAATTGTCGTTTCTGCTCACTTGTGAAAACAGAGAATCTCAAACTAGTGCTTTACGTATTGTCATTTGCTGGAGAAATGCAAAAATTCTCATGCAATTTATCAGCCTTTCGGTAGAGGATCAACTAGTTCAAATGTGATAAAAACTCACCTTTTCCTGAAGCAACCGGCTCCTAATTAACTTTTTTTGTATCGCGAATCTCACATCAGAAAAAACTTTACGAAGTTTATAGTATCGCATGACATGCAAATCTAATCATCATCGTCCCCAAAAAACAACAACAGGTTAAACAAAGTTTAATCAAGAATCCAACACTTTTCCTCTAAAAACAGTCAGAAAGTCGATATGATCTGATCTTCTTTAGCTACTTAACTAACTTCAAGTCTGAAAACATATTCGGGATATCCGTCATCATTAATCATTCCGTTTATTTTGCAATAAAATACTTCTCCGCTGAGACGTCCACCCCACAATAAAAAAATCTTTTTGTGTGGCAAAGTGTTGATGAGCTCATCAACAAAACGATTGTGTATTTTCTTCCCATAAAAAAGTATCATGTTTCATTCTCGTTGTGTTTTGTGATATGAGTTTTGTTACAAAAATTGTGAAAAATCACCGTCCACACAGAACTCGCCTGGCCTAAAAGCTTCGTCGACAAAGTTGCATGGAAAAGTAAATGCCAAACTGTAAATCAACTTGGTGAACAAGCCTATCGTTTTTCATTGTCTCGTAAATGAGTTCCATTTATCATCATCATTTCCCTTCTTATCCCGCCTGGTTCTGATTTCAGAAAGTAAGTTTGTTTTTTATGCACAATAAAAAAGTTTATTCTGATAAACCATTCAATAAAATTATTTAACCCTTTTTTATTCCTCCACCGTCGTCTTGTAAAAGTAATCACAACATGTTCAAATCATCACCCTGCCCTTCTCTACACTCCCGCATTATTCTCTCTGAATGTAAACGGTAGCGTTATTTATAACCGTCACATTAACGGCTATCTATTATTTTCCATGCCCTGAAGGCTATGGTTTTTATGTAATAATTTATTAGATAGAAAAACAGGAGCGGATATGTCAGTCAGTGACCATAGAGACCAGTGGCGATATTGACAAAAGGCGTGTCTACTCTGAGAATACCTTTTGATTAGAATGCAGATACTTTACGCATTTTAATTACAGGTAGGAATCGTGCGTATGATATACCCACGCGCTAGAAAATAATGCGTGTATATTTATTTGGGTGCTGCTTCTGCTGTTGCCAGAGTGCGTAAAAAAACTTTTTTGTAGAATTGTTTATTCTACCAGCTAGAAACAAAGTATTTTCTCAATAGGTTTGCACAGTGTTGTGATACTCTGCAATAAAAATTCCATCACGATTTAACGATCACACGAAAAGCGAAAAAAACTTTGGCTATGCTCAGGTAATGCAGAATACATTGTTTGGTTGGTAGAGGTGGCGCATGACATGAAGGGATACTTGACAAGAGAGGATTTGTAAGTAGGTCATACGCATGCAGGTAGGCAGGCTGGTCTATGCGCTGTTGTTCGATAATATTAAAAAGCTTTTTACTATTTATAAGAGAAGTTTTTTATATAGGTGGTAAAAGATGTTACTAATTCATGCACAGGTAATTTCCGTCGAGTAGAGTTGAGTGCTCACAAACAAGAGCTGTTACACCATTTGATTATTATAAAATGTGTATAGCTCCAAGTAAGATTGTATATTTTGGGTGGTATAGGTAATATAATTTTGTAATGGGTTGGCCGATAAGTATAGAAAAAAAGGGTTAAGATGTTTCTTTAGTGGATAGTCATGAGTACTTAAGAAGTTTTTGGCATGGCGGTTTGAAACTTTGGTATTACGTGGGGATATCTGCCTACCTACCTGGTTGGGAGTAGTGAAATTACTCTGCAATTACAAAATCTTTACAACCATTTTATTGACTGTAACAAGCCTACTTTTTCGATTTTACCGGCGAGATAAAATAAAAAGTGATTTGAAAAGAAAGTGAAAACATGGCATAATCGCATTTTAAAGATGGGCATAAAAATTATTTTCGAATGTTTTTAGTAAATCTTAAATTTTTATCAGAAGTTTTGCATCTTCTTGGGCGCATGAAGATCACTAATATTTTCAAGGTTTTGCCAAAAAACCACTAAACGAAAGAAAAATGGTTTCAAACCAATCTTTTCATCTGCATTTGAGAACTTCTTTTCTTAAAGTTCTACCAAAATCCCAAATAAATGTAACTCGTTTACATAAAAGTGAATTTCTACTTTTACGTTTATCGTGTGCTCTCATCAGAAACCAATGGAATTACCAGTCCAATAAAATGCCAAACTCAGGTAACCAGACGGAATACGACTTTTCCATATTATCTGTCTGTTATTTTCATGCAAAGCTCCCTTGGGGCATAAAACCAAGCTATATTCCAAACCTGGCTGTGAATATTCTCCACGATATTTTTTGCACCGGCTACTCTAAACCGCGCAGTTTTAGAGCGAACTATCAATAAAAAATGTAAACAGGAGTTGGCTAGGAAGACTGGTGCATACTCATACATGGGCATGCACATACAGTCATAAAATAGTGTTTTGCTGCAGAAAAGTATTACTATGATGCTAATTGTAAAACAAAAAAGTTTTTATGACTCTTTTTTTTTTGTTCTGGAAAAACTATAGTTTATAGTTATTGCCCATGTTGCACAAAGTGTGTAAAATATGGACAAAAAGAGAGTTGGATGGGAGAAGCAAAAGCGAGTAAATTATAATTATCATCATATAATATTCTCTCCATTGCACTTTTTTTGCTCATGATTACTTCATTTTGTACCTGTCAAGGTAACTTGGTGGCTCTGGCTGTATAGCTATAGTAACTTATTGGCTTATACTTAACATAAAATATGTCAGTGGATTCATTATGCATGCATCCTTCATTCGAACTTCGTCATGATCATTGTGTTCATCCGCTTGTTTATCTCTTCATGTACTTTTGCGAATTGACTGACTGAAATTTTTGCGAGGTTTCTCTACATTGTATTTTCATTAGAGTATTCATTCATATTATCTGTCACTATTAAAAGAAATTTGGAGTGCACAAAAATATTTTGGAGAATTAGAAATAGTGAGTCGAACTATTCAATTTACTATTCAAAATTCTCTTTTTTTCACTTGATCGCTCCAACTTTCATGTTGAGATTCACACACATCTATATGTCAAGCATACTCCAAAACATTTTTACTTTTAAGTTTGGCTTTTAAGTAACACAAATTTGATTTCACTTTGCGTAAAATTATTAGTGAAACCTTTACATTTCTTGCATTCTCGAATAATTACTTTAATTCACAATTGATTTACAAGTTTATTAGCTAATGGCACGTGGTGGAGACCGAATAAGCGTTAAATGTGAGAGAGTTGTATGAGTAGAGATGAATATGTTCGCATGTTTAGAGATGAGGATGAGACAGAGAGCTTATGCTTAATCATTATGATTAAATATCAAGAATCTTACTTTACCTGTTCAATGATGCCGAATGATTGTCATGCTGTTAGCGGTGTGGAGTGCAGCCTTGTCCATGATATTATGAAGATTATTATTATGATTACCTGTGTATGCGTAAATGCTCTTTCTTGCTAATCATACCAGAGGTATGTAGTCAAGTAGTCAAGTCAGTTAGCCGAGATTATTGGAATAAAAAAAATATCTCAAACGTTTTTCTGTTTAGTAAACAAAATAAGCACTATAAATGCAATGCATATCATTATCCTGATTGAATTGCAATGCAAACAATTTTTGCTGCTGAGAATACGAAAAACCAAACCACTTTGTCCTTTTCATCTTCTCCTCTACTAGTTCTCAAGAAGCTCAGCATAGCAAAACACATATATTTTTTACGATTTTTATTATCATTACATCCTCAACTTGCATACCTATTTTGTCGATTACCTCATCATTTGCATTCCATGAGTTCTCCACTCACTTCACTTCATACAATGTATTCACGTGTCCTGGCTTGACTTCACTGCACCTGACGAAGAAAAATCAGTCTATTGTGTTGTTGCCCAAAACACTGCCGCTGTTGTTCACACTAGACAAATAGCTACGCGATGATAACAAAAGGGTTGAGCTTTCAGATTACCTGTGCATGCATACTCAAGCGATTTACTAAATAAATACAAAAGATGAATATCATTCGCCAAAGGGTAGACAAGCTTTTGTAATGATAAGTTGGCAAAACACATAATATGTTAAAGCTGGTGTGCAGGCTTAAGTGTAAATGTCACTGTGTGAAATAAATTATTATTCAATATTTGTATACAAAATTGCAGAGTTTTAGCCAACACTTGTCCATCTTTGATTCATCCGATTAATCATTCAACATTTTAGATTCGAAACGTTTAAAAATTATTTGTTTTAATTTAAACACCAATAACCCTTTTTCTATACTTTTTGATTATAACTAGAGCGAAGATTGTACGTAGCACCAACGTTGAAAACTTGGGGATTACTAATTTGTAATAATTTTCAGAAAATATTTGTACAACTATGTACTTCCAGTTAAATTATTTTAATGCCAATTCCTTCTTAAAATTATTATTTTAAGACCCAATCACTTTGTAATTCTCATAAATGCACTACTCACCCTAAAGTGAAATTATGAGTCAAGCACTTGTCGTGATCATCCTCTCCTTTCCTGCTTGTTATCAAGATGCTCATAGTCATGAGATGACAAGTGGACAAGGTATCACGGTCAATTTCATTTAAATGTGTACACACATTTTACTACTCTTCTATGTAAATTAACCCCAAGAAATATTTTAAGTACAAGTAGGCAAGACACGACGATGGCGTGGCTATAAGGCTATATCCTGATATTTGATGACATGATCGCCACTACTGGAGTCTCTGATTGTTTTTCTGGTAGCGAAAAAAGCCAAAAGCATACACGAGACTATAGGGCAGTCTGACCACTGGGTAAAAAATAAATAATAAAAAGAGTATATCAAGTAGAATGACCAGTCTATTTACTACCTCGAGTGCCACTACCACAAACCTCTCTTAACTAACTGCACATTACTTGACTCTGAGAGATTCCTACTCTTGAGTAGAATGTCTACACGTTTTTTTTCTTCTAAAGATGATGCGTGAAGCTGAATAGAAGAGTTGATTATCTTAATGGCTTATATATACGAAGGTGGAATGAAGCATGTAAGCATGTTCACTCAATGCCATGCCACTAAAGTCAAGTCACAAAATTTTTGCTCCGAGCAATTTTCATGACTCTTATGAATAGAATGAGAAAAATTATGGTTTATGCAAAAGTTGCCATAACCATTTGGTCAGGTCGGTCAGTATTGAAATGCTCGGCAGACATGCCGGTCATATAACCAATGTGTGTGTAAAATAATCGCTCTTATTCGTCTTTACAATTTTTATCCAGGCAATCATGTAACAAATCGTACAATCTGTAGACAAACTGCTTATTTAAGATTTTAAGGAAGAGATTTTATCATCAGAAATTATAAATTATCATCATATATTTTATTAAAAGTGAAATTATAAAGTGCAAAAAATATTTTAGCCTTTAGGGCAACTAGAAAGACAATAGATTAGTGAAAAAATATATAAATAAATCAGAGAATTATGGACAAAGAGAGAAATGAAACGTCGCCTGTGGTAGTGGTGGAGGAAGAACCGCCACCTGCTAATGAGCAGCTATCACCTGGCGCGGCCCTGAAATCTGAGAGGAAAAATGGAGGTTCGTTAGAGGAGGAAGTGCCAAGATTGAAAAAGTGTGGAGGGGATGAAGGGGGAGGGGGTGATAGTAGTGATGTGTCTCCTGTTGATGATTACTTGGGAGGGGATGAGGAGGAATGTGATGATAGTGAGCATGTTGTGATTACTAGTGGAGGGAGAGAGGGGAGAAGTAAGAGGAGGAGTGGAGGGGGAGGTTCGAGAAGTAGCACTCCAAAAAGGTTTGCCAGAAGTGGAGGAGGAAGGGAACGGGATAGGGATCGGGCAAGGTCCCATTCGAGGTCTAGAGTTTTGACGGAAAGGGTCCTATTTTTTGAGCAGGTTTGGCAAGGCGGTGAATCCAAAGGGGAGGAGGATCCTCCTTCCAGGAAAAGTTCCAGATTTTCCAGGTCCAGGTCGTCCAGAGATTTGGAGTCTGAGTTTGCCCAGGAAATTGATGCCTTAGAGAGGAGACTGGAGAGACAAAGACAGAGGTTCAAAAGTGGGGATGTGTTTTTCGAAAAGGTGAGCCTCCGTCATACCCCGAGTGGGAGTCGAAGTGGGTATCTAAGCCCGGTAGAAATTTTGCATGAGTCGAGGTCCGAAACTCATCTGAATCGAGGAGCTCGACTGACAAGTCCACCTCCGCAGACGACAAATTTGATAAGGCATTCGAGAACGGTGTCTTATGAAACGGTTGAGAATATTGGAGGGGAAGAAGACGACGACGAGATCATGGCACATCATCAGAGACCACATTCCTCATCAAAATCTCCGGTTTACGATGAACTCCTCCAACATGCTGGGGACGGAGGAGGGGGAGGAATCACTCCAACACCTTCTGGAGAAAGAGACATTTCCTCTCCGACTATGACGAAAAGTGAGACAAGAAGCCATGCAATTCCTGGTCGGGTCAGTATAAAATATGAAGCTGTTGACTCCTCCCCGCGCACAACCGGAAGTAGAACTCCATCCGAAGAAGTTTCCGAAATGTCTCGTCCCGGCTCCTCCACCAGCAGCCATCTCTCCACAAGTGCTCGGCGAGCGAAATACGAATTTTTGGGAGTCACTGCCGACGCCATTACCAGAAGCCGGACTCCCTCCGGAGGTACATCCCTTTCGTCTCTGCGCAGTGTCTCTCCCCGAATGGGGGACAGTGCTGGCAGCCTCGGTCACCATCATTTCCATCAAGTTTCACAAGAAGTCCAGCAGGGACACAGTAGACGCCTCATAGTTACCACGACGACGACGACAACCTCCGAAATGAAAAGTATTCGAATGGCGAGAAGCCCCTCGTCCGGTATCGGTTCCATTGCGTCCCCCACCTCTGAGGCGTCACCGAGGGTGCCACCTCCCCAACAAGGTTCCAGTGAAGCCGATGAAACCGACACTGGCGCATCTTCTGTGATCACCAAAAGAAGTGTAAAGACGACCACCAGATCGTTCGAAAATCGGGACGGATCTTCCACCTCCACCATGATGACCCCCAGTGGTTCAGAATCGGATGACCTTTACAGTGCAAGTGGTCGAAGTTCTGGTGCAAGTGCTTCAGTTTTTGGTGATCGTGTTCCTCCCCGAAGTGGGAGTAGAGGCAGCGGTTATAAGAGTCCGTTGCCTAGTGCCCAAGCACAAGAGTGGTATACCCAGTACAAGTCAAAGGTCGCTCATGCGACGCCAAGCGGAACAACTTCCGGTGATGATGGAACAACCACACCAGGGCGATTTGAGACTGATGTGACGAAAAGTGCCAAATCCAGAGCAGCCTATTTTGATTCACATATTGCGGAGATTAAAGGCATGTGTTTGGTTCGGAATTATCTATTTGAAAAATAAATGCTACGCATAGTTTTCTCTCTCGCTTCTCAAAAAAATAAGCACACGCACAATTTATGTGACACCATGCGCCCATTTAGCTTTCCTCTTTGGTATCTTCATTCAACCCGCATAAATTTCGCTATTTTTACTTTCGCTTTTTATTCCCCTTTGAAAAAATAAGGAGGAATATGATGACATGGATGGGAAATGTTTTTTCATGAGGAGAGATGGAGGGCGGCGGGTGACAAGCGCAGCTGCGAAATCATCCTTTTTTCTGGTGCATTTGGCAGACAACCTGACTTTATTTGCTTTTGGGATGGTGGCAGTGCTTTTTTCAGTGGATTTAATTTTTTAAATTTTAAATAGAGTCGAATCGCTAGTATCTGAGATCGAAATTTTGATTCAATAGAAACGAAATGAATATTTTAAACGTACGCTCTTATTGCGGGAAAATTTGAATTTAGACGGTTACCAAAGAATCCCTGGTTGGGAATCTGTGCAACAGCTTACCCGACATGCATGTCTGGTATTCTGTCGCTAATTACTGGAATTATGATTGCATAGTTGCAATATTTTTTAGGATGAACATTAAATGATTTTTTATACAAGGAAGCTTGCAGCAGGTGTTTCTCCAAACGTTTATTATCATTACCTTGTTTATTTATCTTTTTTTGTGGAGTTATGACAAGATATAAAACGTGTGCATGATTCCTAGCACGACTATGGTTTGAATTCCAAGATCATCTTTAGGTATTAAGAAAGGTGTTATTAAAACAGAACGGTGCCTTGTAATTTTGTAATTATCACCTTGTGTAAAGCTACATGCACGCATGACGTTCTCCTTTGAGAACAAAAGAAGAAGAAAAACATTTACATATTATCATGTACACTGAAAAACTGGTGATCTGTCAGATTACAAGATCGAATCATCAAAAAGATTCACAAGCTTATAGCTACAAAAATTATGTTTATTGATGCAGCAAAGTACAAATAATTTACTTTCAGTAATTTTTCAGTGATTTTGTGCTTTTTGGTTACGACGTCGTTTAACATTTCTAAACCACAAAGGTTTTACCCTTTCTCGAAGGTGCAAGATGAATGTACGGCGAAATGTTGCAGGATTAAAAAACCAAATTAATTAGTATAATATGAAAGAGATGCGATTGAACATGAAGATGTCATGTTCTGAAGTAAAAAGTCTTTTAACTTCTTATAAAATCGAATCGTTAATTTATTTCCTTGACATTCTTCCAGACATCACAAATTTGACCACTTTCAAATGTCACCAAATTTCAGAGAATGCTCAATTTATACAAAAAAAATCGATCATGCATAAAATATCTGCTGTACTGCAGACATTTTCTTTTTTCTTTTTGTTATGATTGCATTTCCGACCTTGGATACTGTATTTCTTTCTTATCAATATTTTGCTCTGTGCCTGATCCAAATATTGATATGAATATTGAACTTGATGAAAGAAAGATGTCAGAAAAGAAGTGAAAGAGGTTTGATGGTCGTTGTCGGCATATTGGCATTATTCACTTTGTCCAGTGAACCGTACAAAATGAGCTGAGCTATTTATA
>JAQIXW010004243.1:0-11899 GCA_034700685.1 Willowsia buskii
GTCTACAACATAGATAGGAATTCTGAACAGGTGTCGAATACTAACAGAATTTACCAATACGCGGAATCAATATTGGCGGTAATACGAATATTTCTATTCCAAGGCACTGAACGAAAAGTGAGTAAATTTTCATTATCCGTTCAACTTTGGACGTGCTGCATTTTTATCATTGGTTACTTCTACCTTGGAGATAATATTGGTGAATTAACTGCGCCAAAGAAATTTGTATTTTTTGATAAATTCGAAGACATACTTAGCCGTAATTACACTCTTATCGTTCAGCTCTCTTTTGGCTTATCGGCATTCTTCTCGGGAGAACCCCTGGACAGAAGTGCATATAATCACAAATTAATTGAGTTTATTGAGCAATCGGAATTTGGGTTTTTGCTAGATTCAAGAATGAATCCGCAACTTATAAAAGGTTCAAAAGAGGAAAAATTGTTACGAAGAATAGCCCAGTACCATTCGTACATAATAAATTTTGACCAACTCATGGATGGGTATCGTGATACGATAGACGCAACAAGATATTTCATGTTTGATGACTTTAAAAGAAAGTTTGGGTTTCTAAGATGGTCTGATGACTTGAGAATGAAGGAACCTGAATTTAGGCAAATTGTTAAGTGGAATGATAGCAACCAAATTGTAGTTAAAAGTAATGAAAAGTATCTTGAACATAATGTCGGATGGGTTTTTTCAAACTGGGGAGATGAATGGGTTTTAAGACGATTTAAATCTATTTGGTCCTCAGGAATTAAAAATTATTTAAATGCTACTACGGCCAGAAAAATGCAGTCAAACTTGCGTGCCAAAGAAATTGAATTTTATGCTAAAACCGGTGTAAATGAGAGTGAAGCTGGCAAGATCGACGAGTTTGTAGTTTCACTTAGCGGTAATACGATTGTGATTTTTATTGCATATTCTGTTGGACTTTTGTCGGCTTTTGTATTGGTTTTATTGGAAAGCAATTTGATGTTGAGGATGAAAATCAAGTTATTTGTAAAGCGTTTTTTGAGTTTTGTTTACACTGTTTTTGCTAATGCTAATGTTACAAATATCATTCATACTCTAACAGAGTTTATGTAACGTATACATAGATCCTTTTAAAGCAGTGAAAATAATAAAAGAAAATATTTGAAATATATTCACATAGGTAAACCAAAAATAAAACCCGGTGATTTGACTGAAAGGAAAGTTTCAAACACTTATTCTCACATTTTCTATACCAGCTGAGAGCTGAGTAATCACAACAGATTATTATTTGTTGATAGAGAAAATGACCTATCAACCTGGTTTTTAATGTTGTCAGCCGATTAAGTCAATCGCTTAAAAATGCTGGCTTGTTGAAACGAAATATTTTTATAGTATTTGTTAAGCATCTTTTTTGGCGCCCGCTCTGGTAATAATATGAATGTTGTCTGTAATAGTATTTCTAAAATTTAATTGCGCATTTAACGTGCGTCTCTCATCTGCGCATATCAAAATTACATGATAAATATAAGGAAGAAGCAAAATTGTTTACTAGAGCAAATATTAAAATTTGTTTAATAATTTGGCTTAATTCATTAAAACTTGATAATAATAATGAGAATTTGTTTCCTTGTTCGCTCCTACTCAAGGACAAGATTTATTATTGTAATATTTCATGATGAGATTTCCGCATGGCAAGTTGACATAAAAAATTTTTTTAGCCAGGAACCAACATACCGTCAGTACTTTAATAAGTAAATATAAGTAATTGTTTTGCTTGTACTCTGAAGTAGGGCAAACAATGCAGGTTACATGATATTTCACAGTACACAGTGGCGAATATTTCCTTCTTAATTCCCACGTGACGTAAATAGTGAAATGCAACTGGTTTGAGCAGGTGTGTTTGTTTATGGTTATTGTTTTAGGAATTCGTAGGAAGTAAATTTAATATAAACTATCTATGAAAAGCCTATACACTCAAGTTTAATTTGTAGATGAAAAATAAAAACAGTTCATGTATGGTTAAAACAAAATATATGATCATTGAAGCGGTGCATGTCAAATGAAAGAGTTTGAAACCTGCGTAGTTGCTTTTGTTTCTCTGTTTTTGAAATTTTTGTTCTCCAATAATATGTATATTCTACATGTCTTCCTGTTAGAAAAAGTATAAGAGGCTAATTTGCAACAATTTTAATGTTGTTCTGCACTTTTTTATTGCACGTTATACACTGAATATCGCTTTGTTATTCATTGCTGTCAAAGCAGATATTAAAAAGAAAATTTATGTTTATGCATGTCTTTGGTGTTTGTTAATACAAAACCCGCATTATAGCAATTCATGTCAAATTTGAAACTGGTAAAACCTTATCGTTGAACTGTTAATTATGTTTTGCAAATGTCAACCTGTAATCCTTAATTATTTTTAAAAATAACAATTTTTTATACTAAAATGTTTTTATTTATTCTCTTGCTTACATTACGTTTTAGAAATTAATTTTTCTTCCTTAACTTCTGGCTCTGCTGCCAAAACTCACTGATTTCATGATGAACGAATATTATAATGGCATTTGTCACTCGATTCGTCACTACTGTCCTCACAGTCTTCGGATCCATCGCACATCCAAAATCTTGGGATGCATTCACCACTATCACATTGAAACTAAAACCAAGAATTTTAAGTTGCAAAAAATATTTTCTTACGTTTTCATGAACGAATTTATAAAATATGCCTGATTTCACTCATGTTTTTACCTGATACTCTTCACAAGAATAACAAATTTCACCTTCGTCGCTACCGTCCATGCAATCGAATATTTGTCACAAACCCACTGCTCGTGAATGCAGTCTCCATTTTCACACTGAAACTGAAAATTTAAAATTCGTAAGCAATTAAAAACGTTTCAACATAAGAAATATATTAGAGAAAATTATTGCTTGCCTGTTCCGGTTCACATTGCCTACAATGGCTTTCGCTAAGGAGCAATAGCAAGAAAAATAAAATTTGCCGCATCTTTACATGCACGTTGTCAGAAAAATATATCAAGTAGAGAAGTGCGACTCAATCAGTCCAGACA
Source organism: Willowsia buskii (assembly GCA_034700685.1). Taxonomy (NCBI): domain Eukaryota; kingdom Metazoa; phylum Arthropoda; class Collembola; order Entomobryomorpha; family Entomobryidae; genus Willowsia; species Willowsia buskii. The sequence goes on from JAQIXW010004243.1 coordinate 3,045, forward strand.
AAAGTTTTAGAAATGGACGATGATGGAATATTTGGGTCTGAAAGTAGCGCTTTTATATGAAATATTGTTGCATCTTATACAGTTTTTTAAAACAATTTATACTAAACAAGTCTATCTACGTTTTAACTACATAATTATCCTGAAAATGTTAGAGTTTGATTTAATGAGCAATTGAATCGATAAATTTACAATATTTTACTTTCCAGCTGACATTAAAAAATTACTAGCAACAACAGATGCTCTGGAAACAGTATGCTAAACGCATGCGTGTTCCGTAATAAATGTCATATATGTAAGGTCAAATTTGAATTACAGCCACCTTTCGGAGTATGATTATGTCAATACTTTTTACTTCCCAACTATACTGAAATTTATAAATTTATAAAAAATGTTGACTTCGCAAATTGCAAGGGCTGTGCCGAGGATAAAATAGTTTTATTTGAAAGTTTAATGCCAGTAGAGTAATTTATGCCAACGAAATATACAGGTAAAATGCAAAATTTCCTTCCATACACATTCTGGTGACACATAGCCAAAAAGAAGAACATATTCATGCTTTAATCGAACATGCATATAGTAGTACAAATAAGAAAATTTATTTAGGATTACAAAACTAATCGACAGAGGTCTGCATTTGATAGTGATAAATTTAATTTGGACTACTCAAAGAAAAAGACGCCATTGATTCCATAGACCAATCATAAGACCAAAAAAAGCTTCAAGTAATTAAAAATGTTATTGGTAAACGGATGGCATACGACTGAATTTATATGGTTTTATGTTCTTTCATGTATTCCGCAGGCAATTTCCATAGAAATTTAAACCCAGCAGGTTAGCAAATTCTGCATACTAGTATATTAAGGTGTAAAACGTGCACGCAAACGCCAATGTTTAAAGGCCAAGTGTGCATTGCGGCATTTAAAATTATAGCTCATTTGTTTATTTCCCATCGCACACATGTTTATTCTTGTTGATCATCGCATCCCATGCGTACTACATTACATCTGAGTAACAAATTTGTCCAAGTAATTAAACAAACAGTTGGGGACAGGTTATTTATATTATAATAATGTATTATCTTTCCAATTTCAATTCTAAATTGTATTTTAAGGATTTATATTGGAGTCTTTGCTTTGCAAAATTCTGATAGAAGCTTAAGAGTCCACAGTATAATCTGCAGTTGTTTTTATACAAATATTCTCTAAATAAAATTGCCATTCTATTTTGGTATAAACTTGATAAGTAAAATGGATTAAACAAGCAGAAATAGTCAGTAACATTAACATATTTATTATAAATATCCCATCAAATGTGCGTTTCTTTAAGCTCGAAGTAGGTAATGTATAGGAGCCACATCTTGTCCCATTTATGCAAAATACTTATTGTTTGTAAATTTTAAAAACCCTTTGATGATGTACTTTGTAAATTTTTTTAAAGAATTAAAAGTACTTCCATAAATTTGCTGGTATATCTGTGAGCCTTTAAGCAGACAAAGGTTGAAGCAATACTTTAAAAGTATCTTATAAATCAAGTATGCATGTAAGTATTATACACCGTTTATTTTAATTCAACGATAGCTGAATGTTATAAACAATACAATTATTAAAAGTGCAAACAACGTAATCAAATTTCACTATTCTTTTAAAGTGTCCATTTTTTTAAGAGCCGCAAATAAGTTTTCAAACCCTAAAGAATTTTTAATCAAAGTTTGTAAAAAAGAAAAACTTTTAGTTGGCAAATAAACAAATATGTATGCCTAAATACCAGCGACCGGCGCATATAATTTATTTGCTGATAATAAAGCAAACCAACTCACTTTCATTTCATAAAGTAATTCTGCATTCCTCAAACTTTCTTTCGCTTCAGGCAAAAACTCAGTGATTACTAGGGACGTAGGTTAAATTTGAGGGCAAAAAGTTTATTTATACTTCGCAACCTCGACCTTTTTAAGGATACGTATATCTTGCATATTGATATGGCAAAAAGACTTAACCAGAAAGTTATTCTTAGGTATACGGACAAACGGTTTTCCATTATTAGCAGCAGAAAGGCTCCCGAAACGCTAATTAGGAGCATCATAAATATAACAAGTGTATTTGACCCAAGTGAAACAACAAATTCATTTTCCAAACTGTCATCGCTATTAGACTTTTTAGGATCGATTAAATTGGCACGATGACTTAAAGACGACATTGAACCACTCAAAAATGTGTAAATGCCAGATGACCATAGAGCTTTATATCGGCCAAGTATCCAAGGATCTCTCCAGTGGGAAAACACCCATCCCTTGTAATGACTAACAAGCTGTCAATCCCTTTTAGAAATTATGGATTTGGCACTATAGTATTCAAAATGTCGTCGGTAAATTGGTTCATTATGCTCAAGAGTGTCAGACCATCTTAATATTGCTTTCTGTTCACCATATTTCCCCTTTCTGAACAAAAAGGTATCGTAAGCCACATGAGTTTCGTTTGATTCCAAAATCTCTGTATCTAAACTCTCGTGCTCCGAATGGAATTCGCCGATTGTCTGAAAAAGTTTCTCTTCCTTTGTCCAATTCGATAAGTTTCGCGTAAATGCGTTGTTTAAAAGATAACCAAACTCGGAAAACTCATAAAAATTGCAAAGCTTTTCGGTGTGCTGACATTCGGAAGACCTCGTAAATGTCACGTGGTTTACGAGTAATGTATAATAAAACGTGTAATTTCTGCTTAAAATATCTTCAAACTTTGTAAAAACGACAAGACGGTTACGGTTGGGTGCTGTCAATTCGCCAATGTTGTCTCTCTGATAAAAATAACCAATTATGAATATACAGCAGGTCCAAATTTGAATTGGAAAAGAAAGATGAGTACTTTTAAATTCTGTTCCTTGATATAAGAATATACGAAGTATTGCCAAGATACTCTCCAGTAGCCGGAAAAGTACACCATCTTGCATTGTATTTGGTTTGCTCATTAGTTGTTCTTTGTGGTAATTATAAACCATGAGTGCAAATAATATTAGTGACCACGTGGGTGCATCAAATGCTGTTATAAATCCACGGAATGAAAACATTGTTTCTACATAGCCCCCATCACAGGTAATAAACTGTGCAAAAACAGTACAAGTTATTAACGTTGGTGACCATTCGCGACCAATATAAATAAGAGGGTGGTAGGATGGATAAAACCCATATTCCATTTGATAAGAATTATCGATGGCAAGTGTGTAATTTTGAGGTGCTCCAGCTTTAAAAACTTCAAAATCAATATTCCTAAATACTGAAGCGTCTTGGCCAGAAAGTAAACTAGAATATTTTCGAAAATATTTCGTATCAAGCTTTAATGAGAAAATTTCTCTTCTAACGATTTTGTTCAAGTGAACGCATACATTTTGTCATTTTTAACGAAAGATTCACTTGCAATATACAATTTGGCTTGTGACGAACCAAACCCATATGAGGTTGTGGTTGAAATGGTGACTGCACCGTAAAGCACGTTTTGTGGTAGATTGCAGTGATGTGGATTTATAGTGGCATAAAACGGGAGCTACTATTTTGCTTACAAAACTTTTTAAGCTTTGTTCAATCTTTGCCAGATCTTTTGGGCTGCATTCGCTCTCATTGCAAATATTTGCTATCGGTACAGCATAATTTGTTGCGAAAGCATGCAGACAATAATATACAAGTACTTTGAAATATATACCGTAAGAAAATCTTTCCATAGTAAGTGTATATTTTCTGTTATTCTGCAATGCGACTTAATATTCAAAAACTGGAAGAAGAAAATCTAGCGAGAGTTCAGAAATTTAAGTTTCCAGTGAAGGTTTTACTAAATTTATGTGATTTTTTAATGACTTATAGCCTGACTTATACGTTCCAAACAATAGAACGTCAAATTCCGAAAATTTGAAAATTCTTCAGGTAGGAAACGATCATTTCAAATGGTAGGAGCAACCGCGATAACTGTCAAGTCAAAACTTATTGTTTTTGGTACAGGAAAGGGTAAATCTCCCTGTTTTGAGTTACTACACATACCCCTTTGAACACACTTTCTGCTTTCAAATGATTTCTCACAAATATGTATGAATTTACATGAAGACTTGTACAATATTTTACATTTATTACGTAAAAAATGCGCGGACCTAATCTACAAAAGTATACCTGTAATATTTTTCATGCAACCAATGTAAGTAAACATATTTCCTCATGTATACCATCAGTCTTGGGAACACTATGTAGAGTTAGTACACAGAAACTCTATTGTATTTCCGAGCTAAAATGAGTAATGTTATTGAAGGTTTATCCTCAAATTCAAGAGTTTAAGGCTCAAATTCTGTTCACTGGAGTAACTTGACGTGCTAATTTCAAATCTGGCGTGACTTTTTGCCGACGACCACAAGTGGGCGCCAAAAATGTTCTTTTATCCCCAGACTCTGGGGATAAAAGAACATTTTTGGGAGGTGTGGCTTGTGTGGGGTGTACATTTTGTATGAAGAATTATGGGAACGTACATATGATACCTTTCCTCTTTCCTGTCAAGAGAGAGGTACTATGCTTCATTTCTTGAAGTTCTCTAAATTCCTATATAGGAAGACACATATGAAGACTAAAACATGTAGACCCGGAACTCAAATAGATATGATATGTTCGTTGTTGTTTTCAATGTTTTCAAATTGGTTAATAATAATGCAAATGTGCTATTGTTTTTGTTCCTTCCCAAATATATATTTCATAATAAGATTTCTGCATTGCATGTAGACATGCAAGAATTTTTTTAAAAAAAAGCAATATGCTGGTAAAATCTAATAATGGTTTAGCAAGTAGTCGGAAGTACGAGAAACTTAACGTTGGATTCATACTATAATTCATAGTTTAAAAAAGTTTGCCGGATATTATTTCTTTATTAGTTTCAAGCGTAATTTAAAATATGAAACTGGTATAACCAGGTGTGCTATAGGCGTAACTATAACTCGTAGTGGAGCAGAGAATGGGGTTTTGATTGTTAACGTATGCTATCCAACAGTACTGTAAAATGCAAATAGTATTATTTTGGGGGCGTATTGTGTTGCTCCAGAAAACAAATGGTAAATACGTGAATTTCATTTCTTCAGCAAATCAAAAACAGCGTTAAAATCAACGTAAGAAATGCTTAGTGTTACCTGTTTTCACCCTTTACCGACAGGTTCTTGTTAACAAAATATTTTGTTTCCGTACCAGAAATAAAAACAAGGAAACTGTTAAATAATATCATTTAAAAGTAATTGCATACCTGTAACAAGGAAATTAGGCAAGCTCTTTAATATCTATGGAGCTCATAAATTTGGGTTATATTAGCACAATACCGTTGAATATCCGGTTTACCGCAAGGTTTTACAATAACAAAACTGAAAATCATTTTTATTTCCGCTTCCGCAAATGTGAAAGGAACAAGATGTAAATAGTATAATATTTTAAAATGCAGAATAGTCTAATAGTATGGAAAGTACGGTTTGAAAGTAAAACTACGACAAAAAAACTCATTTGATGCTTTACGCGGACAAAAACTGTAGGACAAAGAAAAATCATTGTCTTCCCAATGTAAACGTATTAAAAATCTGCATTATCCATCTAACTTAACTTTTCTTTAACTATAAATCTGCTCGTAGTAAAATATTGGCAAAAAATTAGAAACAGAATACATTTTTTGATGATTTTTAACGTTATATGTACTAATCAATATAGTAAACTTCCACTATAATTCAACTGACTTGGCAGGTTTGCAATATAATACTATTGACTGGTTGGTTGACTTCTTCAGCGCATCATTTAACTATCAAAATGTGATCAGATAATAGGGAACTGTTGATTAATCAAACCATTAGACACATATGTATGTATTATGTTTCTCATGCTTTCTACTTGATTAATGATTATCTAGGTAGTTTACTGCCTTGTTTATTTCGACTCAAAGAAGACATGTTCGCATGCAAAAAATCCTGAAACCAGGAACCAATATTCTAATAGTTAATAGCTAATAGTTAATTCTCATATCGTTTTGTAATATTTATATTATTAAACACGTGAAACCGTTTGTAAACCATAATACGTAATATTCCTCTAACAGAAGCAAAACTGCTTTAAACTCAACGGCTTAAGTAAAAAGCAAGCACGATAAAAAACTTGTTTGTTTAGGTGCCTTTATTTCATTATGTTTCCCCGCTTTGCTTTAAAGTTGAAAAAAATACAATTAAGCATATTAGGCGTTGCACTTAATACAATTGAACTTCAGAGGCATAAATAAGATGTAACAGAGTTTGTGAAGTTAATTGTAATTAGTTAACTACTATTAAATTTACAATTGCTCACATCTCCTTCAAACTCAGTTTCAATGGGTTTTTGAGCATGCCAAAGCTTGTGGTAAAATTAAATTGGATGCAAAACCTAATTCTAGACTTAATTGTAATTAGTTAGTTAACTACAATTAAATTTACAATTGCTCAGGTCACCATTAAAATAGGTTTTAAGGGATTTCGAGCATGTCAGATCATGATGTCCTTCGTTTCGTGTTATTGCGATGTTTATCTCGAGCAAAAAAAACACAGCACCTGGTAAAAAGTTTCTTTTTTGTTGCTCATCTCATGTAAAAAATATATAGGCATCATCAACAAAAAGCCTCGCTTACTCCAGCGTTGGGTAAATGGTATAAAAAAATATTTCATAGAATAGAAAACTCAAAATTATCTGAAAATCTTTCCACAATTTGTAGAATGCATATGACTGACCAACTTAGAATATAAATGTAAAAAATCAATTATTAACAATTAAGTACACAATTAACTCTTTCATCCAATTTGATTTTATTACAAGCTTTGATATGCTCGAAATCTCCTAAAACCTATTTTAATGGTGACCTGAGCAATTATAAATTTAATTGTAGTTAACCAACTAATCACAATTAAGTCTACAATTAGGTTTTTCATGCAATTGCATTTTACCACAAGCTTTGGCATGCTCAAAAACCCCTTGAAACTGAGTTTCAAGGAGATCTGAGCAATTGTAAATTTAATTGTAGTTAACTAATTGCAAATAATTTCACAAACTCTATTACATCTTACTTATGCCTCTGAAGTTCACTTGTATTAAGTGCAACGCCTAATATGCTTAATTGTATTTTTCAACTTTTAGGGAATGGCCCTTAAAGGCTCACCGGAAAACACTGTGCAACATGTGTAGAAATTTTTTGTCTGTGCAGGAATTTTTGAAGGTTGAAAAATACCAGTTTTTTTCAATGGGGCAACGTAGAGCAAGTATTTGATGTGGTGTTTAGTCTGTTTTAAGGAGATATATTAAGTGAAGTAAAATGGCATCTGTTATACACAAAACATTGTTGATTCTATCAAACATTAACTTTTGCACAAGCAGTGTCTTGTCACAGCTACGTGTTCCCATCTGTGATCCCCTAAAAGAGTATCCAAGACGAATTTTTTTTTGGAAGCTATGAAGCTGCTACTGAAAATTTTACTGTTTTTCAATGAAAAATATTGTCATATGCATTGCATATTGACTCATATTTAGATGGAGTAAGACACAATTGTCGACAGATTAGCCCCAGTCAGCCCCCCTTTAATAAGCCACCCGGCGACTACTGACCAAAAAGTCGCTAGTTTAGAGAGAAAATATTTAAAATAGAATAGATAGAAATCATTCTAAATTCTGTAAAACTGTATTTCGCAGTAAGGAAAAACTATATGAAACTCCCAACGGGGTCCTTATGAACGAGTGGTTTTTGTGAAAATAAGAACAGTGCAAATAGAAAAATAAATTGTGAATAATACAAATAATAAACAATGAATTCTCTGTGCATTTCTCTTAATATTGTTGATCGTGTTGTCCTCAAATCGGACATCTCAAATCATAAAAACTAAATTTGTCTAAAAAAAATTCACCCTCGTGATTGTCGTATAACCTTGAAATTTGTGTGTTATGCCATTAATATTTAAAGATGTCAACTTTCAAAATTCCTTCAAGTCATACAAACTAGAAATCAAAAACGTTTGTGTCACCCAAAAATGCCTAATTCGTCACCCGTTTTTAACGATATCGGCTTTTTTGTCTGAAAAGAGCCAATGGGTGACAAATCCGCTATTTTAAAGTGATACATCAAGGGAATAAATTACGTTCAAATAATTTATTCGGGATTACAAAAGTCTATTCGTTATTAATTTTTGCAGACTTCCATCCAATCCATATATTGTTGTAATCTTCATTCTTAATGATACAAATGAGTTTTAAATTTGAAAAGCATATAATTAAAACTAATATTTTTAATGTATATGTAAAACACAGGAAGAAGTTTCTAAAGCACGCCAGCAGTAAAAGGAATAAGATGCAGATGTAATTTATTAGGAAGAGAGACTGTACTTCCTGGCTAAACAAAAAAATGCATAAAAACCATATACATTTCCGAACACTTCTTGAATTAGGGTATATTGGGATTATTTATTTTAAAACAAGGTGATTGTAGTTGAAGATTCAGGCTAATACGTTATTTTGTAACTTAAGAGATTCAAGTTCCAAAATTTACGGCAATGTATGAAGTGGTGTTTTTTAAGCCCCAGCTTACCATTGGCACGTCAAAGACTGCTGTCCATCCTCCAAGATACTTCCGTAAAGAATATGTAAGTACATTTTTGTTTTCTTCCTGTAGTTTGAGCTTGTACAAACACCCATCAACAGTATTTTAATGTTACTTTCCGCTTGTTTTCAATGCGGAAAAACAATTTGCTAATATCTTTGCACGTGTCTTCCTGCATCGTGTTTACGTCATGATGACAAATGTTGCTTCCTACTTGAAAAATTATTTGTCTTGGGTAACAAACTGTAGTATTGTTTT
>JAQIXW010004244.1:0-11895 GCA_034700685.1 Willowsia buskii
CAAACAGATCAAAGGAGAAAAGTTCCTGGAAACAAATAATTAAAAGCTAGAACTTTACGTTCAGGGTAGGTATATTGTTTATAGTTCAACCAAACTATATCTCTTGAAATTTTATTGATCATTTAATATAAGCATTTATAATGCCCTCAATGCCCTCAATGCCCTGTATACTCACATCCACTATTATCCACCATTGTATAAATTTATCATGCATGTATCTTATCAACATTGTGGTAAGAAAACTAATATTTCAAATCGTATATCTCTTCTTCAAAGAAGTACAGGAAGAAATCAAATTGTATAGTATACTTACAATATTTTACTTACTTACAATTAGTCAATTTTTTATAAAATTGTTTCATAATCTAATGAAAACTGATTTAATAATAGACCAGCTACACCTTTTTTTCAAAAACTGGTTGAGCATACAGCTACAAACCAATGTTTTTCGACAAGTCACGAAGAGGATTACGAAAAGTGTGGATATAATATTCCTGGTGGTTCATCACACGCTAACTCAAGTTATCAAACTGCCGGTAACTGTGTATTGGAGAACCAAGTGTTAATTTAATTATTCGGCAATTAACAACTTATTCGCAGAATAGGCCGAAGGGTTACCAGCCAATTTCGGGTGGCGAAACACAATTATCACAATTAGGTATTATCGCGTTGGCACGAAACGAAGGACTCCTGCAGTCATACATTAGTTTTGCCCACTAGTTTACAAAAATACTTTTATAATGAGTTCTATTACAACACAGGAATGGATTTCTTACCAATTAGCTTTTATGAATGCGTGAAAAATTAAAGTGAAAGATATACTGCGACATTTTTGGCTGAATTTGTTATGGAGCATCAATAAACTAACTAAAAATGGAGAGCAGCCAAGGAAGAAAATAAAGTGAAATGACAGTTCATTTTGCACATGTAAACACAATCCAATGATGTAAAACGTAAAAATGCAAAAACTATCGTGTATAACAGCAAAGCGTAGGCTGTTCGACTTTCGACTCTCCATTACCACACCACCATCAACCATCACCAATGTGTAACATCATATTATTATTTAGCGATAATATGAAGAAAACTATTCAAAAGTCAATGTCAGCTCAAAAAATAAATTTGTACGTGAGCAAGCAACCAAGATGTGCAATATCGGTAACCAATCACAAGTAAATACCACACTCGCATCGTAGGCTAAACATCATAAGATGACTAGCATGCAAACTTGGTGAAATTGTAGAATTGATACAATGAAAACAGTGTACTTCTAAACTGTTAACCAAAAGTTTGCTCCTTCCAACAATAAACCCCACACGAATAACAAAATTATTATGATCTAAAAAACTAGGTATGCATAAAACAATCTTGTAACTCATCAGCCTTCACAAATGGTTTTCACATTATGTGACATTTCACTCATTTCGACATAAATAAACACGTGCTCCAGCAAGAAAAAGTGAAATACATGTAAAATTAATTGGACTCCATCAAGCCTAGCACACCAGCATCAGACAAATAACGCAAACATATAAAAAAACAGCCAATTTACAAATTCATCACATTATGCTGTTGTATTGAGCCCCACAAAAATAAACGAGCAATTACAAACATAATATTAGCCCTTACAAAAGCCACTCAAGTGAAGGAGAGTCAGTCACCGCGTGTGAAACAATTGGTTGCACAAGTCACAGAGGTTATATTGTTTTACATGTAATTTGTGGGAATCATTTGGAATACAAAACTTCTAATTAAAATGGCATCATCACCATCACATCATATGCACCATGCTTTTCTACATCCAAACACCCTTTGTATTAGTCATTGCACATGTAATATGCTTCGATACTCTTTTACACCCTTAAATGACAGTATAATATCTCAGTTACTGCCTTTACAGTCATCCTCTCACAGGAGGCCACACGAATGAATCCTGTTTGCTGTGCAATATTGTATATTATTTTACATATTGCAATGATATAATATTATGGCAAAGTGGTAATTATTGACTTCATCAACATTTTCATAACATGTCACGCTTTGATCAGTTTCTACAAATCACAAATTACTTTGTGTGGTTTGGTTTTGGTTAGTCAAAAAAGTAAACGAAGGCAAAAGAGCGATCGGCCCTTAAATTGCAACCTCTTGTATTTTTCATCATGGAATTCTCATCCTAAAGTTGATTTTCAGATCAGTGTGTATTGATAAACATGTTGTGAGTGTGTTCATCTTCATTATGGGTTGTTTTCATGACTCATATAAAATAACTCCTCCACTTTTAATGTCATGTCGCCTCGTTTTGCGTTTGACATAAAGGGTTATTTTTTCACAAAAGAAGTAATAAGCGTAAATTTTGTAGGGTAATTTTTAAAGAGAGAAACCACTTTTTTAAACGTGAATTTGTTGCCCCTCAAAAAATAGATGAAGTATAAGATGAGGCTTTTGATTGATATTGGGATGGTTTGTGATAATTTGATATAGTAATTACACACCGATAATTTTAATGAGATGATCATGCATTTCAGATTTATGCCTTAATTTTCATTCGCCTTACTTTAACATTATCACCCATTTAAAAAAATGTTTCAAGCCACTTTTGTGCACTACTTTGCTTTCATACTTACATATGGCTATGCAAAACATGCTCCGTGATATTCATAATTCATGAGTACAAGAACACGACTATTCCAACCGATACAATATTATATTTTAAGCTATCTTCTTAAAGATTTTTCACTTTTTGGCAATCAGCCTCAAGGTTGACTGTTTAAGGGATGGGATGGTGATGTGATATTAGCCTCATATTTTGATGCCTTATTGCCTTGTACATACAAGTGGTCACTTCAACCTTAACACAGCATTAAACAAAGAAGACACTCTACTTGCCTTTGCCTATTACATTTAAAAATGCTACACGTCAAGAACATCAGGAATGGGTACAGGATGCAGTCTGCGATAAAGGCTTCCTTGCAAATTTAGAGAATTAGTCAAAGTTTACCAGATTCTCCATTCAACTAAACTAATCGTCTCTACATACTTGCAACTTACAAGCAGAATTGAAGTTTCAAATAATATGATTATGATTGCCTAACAATATTCTTCTACTTTAGTTTGAATGTATGTACTTTAACATCACTCCTGCTAATCACCGTTGCAGCTGTGTTTAGTGGTTGTGCATACAATACAACATACAATCATAATAATAACAATAAAATCATGCACGCATCTCATCTCAAACCTTATAGTTGTCAACTCTATCGTCCTACAAAAAACAATATTCATGGCAATTTGCTCGTAGCCATATGCCACATCATTTATTTGTTCACAAACACAACTCTAGTTTAGTTTATCCACTGGTGGTGACGACCTTATGTGGTCTTATTGCTCGCTTTTGGTTACTTTGCTAATAAAAAAAGTAGCTTTAATTATAACAATTATGGCTGCCGCTGCAAAGGGTGCAGTGTGTCTTTTACAAAACTTACTTGAAAATTGTAACGATGCGACCTCCCACTCGACGTTTGCACAATGAGCCTTCAACGCGAAACATTTTTGTGAGTATGAAAGCAAAACATACGGCTCTCAAGGATTGTAACCCTTGTTGGGTTTCTAAATGGGCATTGCAACTATTGCAAGTGCGCATCTTACTTGGGTAGAATCATTTTGTAGCAATGTACTGTGAAAATTGTACGTGTGGAAGTGGATTGACCAACCACATAATTCTTGTCGCCATTCATTAAAATGAAAACAACGAACAATCTCACAACTAGGCTGTTCTAGAGTCACAATAATTGCTTGGTTGGACATTACACTTTTTCTTTGAAATCGCTCCGCGCAGTTTTCATAAAATCATAAGATAAAGTTGTGTTAAAATTATTTGAATTTATTAGGCTGCCGTGCATCCATGCAAATAATCCAGCCAGATTGCCTAATATATTGGTTGCCTATTGGCCAACAAAATTTTCATTACTGATTTTATAGGTTTATATCTGTAACCTTGATTTAAAACTTATTGACATTGAATTGTCATCAAGCGGGATTTTTCACCAAAAATACATCCGTCTTAAATTATTTTTGACTCATTTCATTTCATAGTCACTGCTGGAAATAGAACCTTGTCCGTTACCTAACCTAATTTTTGTGTGAAGGTCTTGATAAAGTTGACATTCAAACGTGCGTGAAGGGTGTGGGACAAACAATTGGTCCCGGACCCTTTCTCAAGTAGCACCTTTTTTGTCTGTCAAGATCATTTTAGAAGCTCTGCTCAAAAAAATTTCCTTTCGGATCGATACAAACATATTTTCTTGAGGTCGCCTACAATTAGGTCTGCACTTCACGCATAGAAAGTAAACCAAAATAGGTAATCAATGCATAACAATGAATATATTTCGTTACACCTTGCTGCGTTTGACGGTCATCCGTATCATCATGATGGTGCATACAAATAACGTATGGACGACGGGAACCATAATAAGATGCACCAATGTATTCATAGGTAACTTCATTCTGAAGGTTTGAGGAAACGGGACTTGCTGTCAATTTTTTTTTTAAAAAGATAATTTTATTGGTTGTTAATGAGCAGGAACATTTATTGAATTTGTACGCAAAATGTATGCTTTGATCAATTGAGTATATATGAAGTATTGAAAAGTTCATGCATAGGTATATGTACATCAGAAAAAATATAAAAAAATGCATAGGAAATATGAATGCACTTTTACATTGATTAGTCAACTCAAGCCCAATCTTCATTGATACGACATAATACACATGTAGTGCATAGTGAACTGTAAGCGAGTCCGAGCAAGTCGCAGAAGTAAATCATTGATTCTTATAAATTAAAGGCGATCAAGCAACTTCCTACTACTATGCCTATCAATATCACTACAAATCACATTACACATCCATTCGACTTATGTATTAGACTCATAAACACCAAATTGATACTCAACTTTTGATCTAGACGATTCGACTTCAAATGCAAAATTTAAAGTCAAAGTACCGCCTATTTCTACTAGCCATACATACTATAAGGATATCGACTATCAGTGTGTTGAGTGAGCAGCCAAAACATACAACACATAACATTTTCCTTGCATATCTGCGTATTGAGTATCAATATTCCATAAACGCTTACAATCTTTATATCATTTCCTTCCCATTTGAACTCTATTCTGGTATACGCAACGTTGAACACGCAACAGTTTTTTAAGTCTCAAAGGTCGACAAGGTAAAAACTGCATCATAAGAAAGATTCAAATTGCAGAATGCAGTAGCTGCATGGCTAAAATATACAAACTTGATGTGTGTCGATGTTTTGTATTTAACAGCGATGAAATCTATTATTACGGTGGTGAGGAACACGAGTGCAAAAGTGTAGGGCGGATTATTTCTTTACTACTAGACGTGCAAGTAGTAAGTAGGTATTATAAGTTTGTATGCAGTTAACGAAAGAGTGAAAAACAGCGAGTCATAATTGTGAATCAGTCCGTGAAAAGGACGTTTGCACTTTTATCCTTATACAAAACGATATAACGTGATGTTGATGTACTATAGCGGCTTTGCTTGTATGATACTTCTCTCTACTATCACATCATAGTTTACTTGCACTTGCACTATAACTTAAATACCACGCAATCATTGGATGAGCAAGTCTTATAACCATTCGTATAGAAAAAATCTTTACTTTTCAAAAATCTTTAGTATTTTTTTTTCTTTGTGTATATACTGTAAAATACAAACGCATACATGAATTCAACGTGTGCGAGTAAACGTAAAGGCAAAAGCGAATGATTTATTCTCTCTTTTCATTATACCGATGGGATTTATTTGCAAGAGTAGAATAATCACAAACAGCATCGCAGTTAATACCGCAAAGAGTAAAGCCTTTATTAAAGGATCCTCACATAATAATACATGTCCCCTTTCAAGTTGCAGCACAAGCCGCAAAAACACATTCACTGATTTTTAAGAGCAGCAACTGTGTATGCTATCAATAGAATCTGCGATGCATATTTTGCCGAGATTTTAAAGCTGTTTTGGTTTGGTTTTTTGGTTAAAAGTCGACGTACGAGATTTCGCTTTAGCCTAGACACTATATAGGTGATGATTAGGACTGCGTTCACTTTTTAAGTCTCTTATGAAGGATGATGTGCGGAGCATAGTACATTGCCGCGTGCGAAAAGGGATAATAATTCCATGTAGAGTATAAGTTATGATGATGTTTTTTAACAAACTTCATTTCTTCAAAAAATATGTCTTAGTTATTGCAAATAACAGTGAAATCTCAAATTTCATCGTCTTTAAACTCATCAACGCATCCGGTCTATGTATACACATAAGTCAACTTTGATTTAAAATGATTGTTTTTTTAGCTGTGAAAGGGCTTATAGTATACATAGATATAGTTTAGAGTGGTATTAAAGATGACATGGAGGGAACGAAATGTTAATGCTAATAATGCTCATGTTATTTTTAATGAGTGAATGTTTATACTGGTACCTTGTCTCAAAAAAGTTTTGCATATGTACAAATATTATTCGTGTACGTGAAACGAGCCCTTTTGAGTTCGATTTGCGAAGCATTATAGTTGAAAAATGGCTATGGCAAAATCGAATGCAACATGAAGTGCGATGAATACAATTGTCCAACGGTGATAAGAAATTTTTGAATAATCGATTTATCCGTTCTTTGTAATTGTGGAGATTATAACCACATCATAGAAATCTGAAACTTTTAAGAAAACTTTTCTTTTAGAAAACCTTTGTCATTCCGCTACCCATAAAAACTCTACTAATAGTGGTAGATACATTATTGGTAACTGCAAACTTTAATCTACACTAGTGAGCAGCATTGAAAGACAAAGCTTGTAAAAAAACTTTTAAAGTTGACATTAGATAGTTACTATCGACTGGAATCACAAAATCAAACTCATGTTATGAATGGGTAGTGCTTTAAAAAGTTTGAAGGATACTGCCTTGAGTAGAATCGGTTGTAAGAATTGCATACTTTTTGTGAGCGACCACAGCTCGGTAAAATTATAGTGTTTCAACACATTGGAAAACTGATTCAGGGTAGAATGCCAAGATTTGTGATTCTTTTCGCTTATTTCTGTAAATTATACTTTTTTCCTCAGGGCTTTTGCATGCAGTCCCAGAAGCAATACATGCTTAAAAATTGCAATGCAACTCTTCCTTGTTCATTGTTGAGTTCCTCACCAACACAGGACAATTGTCAGTCGTGCAGTTGAACAAAAGGGGAATATGTGCACCAGTCATTTTAGATGAGTGGAAAAGAAAAGCAGGGCAAAAAAAGATTTACAGTAACGAAAAGAATATTCTTTTTTTCTGTCTTCAGATTGACGAGAGCAAAAATGCGTGCTTGCTTCACCACATTTCCAAATTACAAGGACAAGCAACGTGCTTGATTGCCATTGCCATGCATGCTTGCTTGACGGGGAATCTGTGATTTTGTTTTGTTTCATATGCGTGTGGCGTGGTTGCTCTTGTTGATTGCAGAAATTTTAATAGCGAAACAATAAAAATGGTGTGCATGCGGTATGAAGATTTCTTTGTTGACTCCTAAAAAGATACTTTTCTTAAACTTTACTTCAACCATGCATCAATGGCAATGACTAAAAAAACAAAATTTAGGTGATGAGTATGTAGGTAATGATGAAGACGGTACTTGGTGCATGTAGAAAAATATTGACTTTCGGTTTTTAAAGATGTAAATGTGGCTTCGCAAGCCTACGTAAAATTTGTATCTATTATGCAAGCCCATATAACGTTGTATAAGATTGTAAAATATTTGTGTGCTTACCTTAATGGGATACGTCTATCCAATTAACTTGAATGACAATGAACTGGAAATCGAATTAGGATTTTAACAATTGAAGTAAAAATAACTTCTCTTATCACAGTTTGTTTAGTTTCATCCAATGAAAAAAGTCTTACGCAGATGTAGTGTTTTAGGAAACAACAAGATTGACAAACTTTTCCCACTATATAATCGGTGTTATTCTTGGGCTATATATGTGTAGGTGTACTGACTGATCAATAGTTATTTACTGTAGTAAAAGTACAGTAGTAATTTTAGTAATAATGTAAATTCTAAATAAACCAAAAGCAATTATTACTTCCTCTTAAGTTGCCTTTCCAGGATGGCAATGAAACGGTGCCACAACGCGTTAATATATTTTGGCAGTGTAGGCGTTAGAGTTGCGGACTCAAGTACGCTGTGTTTACTGAAGTGTACTTTAGAAGAACTTAAATTGGAGTAGATCCAGGTATCATTAAAAAATCTCGGAAACCAATTTTTACAACAAGCTCACTTTTACCACTCGATGAATTTATACGTAAACTGTTGAAATATCCAATTATATTAATACTGAAATTAGAAAAAATAAAACTTTTTATTATTTTGTCAAATTATTCCGTATACGGATGAGGAAGGGCACGAGGGATGGAATTAGAGGGGGCTGATAAATTTTAATTGTTCGACTCGGCTTGCTTGCTGCTGCTGCTCTGTCTGCCTTATTTTCATGGGTGACCATCAACAAACAGACCCAGAGATGAACTGAGCGTTTATACTAATCAGAGAGGCATATCAGAAATTTGAAAATTCCATCTTAATATTTCTTACATTTATTTGTGCGATAATTTAAAGTGCGATAGGATAATAATAAAAGTATTGCAAGGATAAGCAAGCGAAAATGTAATCAAGTCATCAAGTGCTAAAGCTTAAAGTGAGGAGGGTGGTGAATTGGATAAGATGATGCCTTTTTCTTCTTAAATGTGCAGGTACGCCTTGTTGCAGGGTACGCCACGCCATGTGTCTACTTAAAAGATGAAGGATATACATATCTCCTTTCAGCAAGCATCATCAGTATCACACGAAGAACATCGCCATAAGAAATTAGTAACATTGCGCATTATTGTAAATTTTGCTAAACCAAATGCATGCTATAATATTATCGTAAGAGCGTACAGCATTTTATGACAAGGTGTACGCGCATTCATTCTACTTACTTACCTTGCTTGCAATAATGAGAAACGCACAATTCGGCATTCACAAATGCAAACTACTTTTATATATTTCTCTGCCAGTAGCGCTGTAAAGTTTCGAGGCGAACAAAGAGATGATGATATGAGGTATTTTCAATATACAAAGCATATATGCACATGCAATGATTCATTTTGATATACATCACACATACGTATACGCAGCTCTTGAATATCAATAAGAAAAGGCATCCTCTAAGATAAGCAACATTTATGAATACACTGCAGGAGCTACGGCTATGTGTGACTTAAGGGAGCTCCACATAATGTTTTGTTGATAGATCAGATCACACGTTGATGAAAATGCTGAAATGCTATTTTATATTATAGAGCTGAGATTGTGCATGCAGTAAGCACGTTGTTCAATATTGCGGGATTCGATGTCTATTAATAAATTGGATGTTAGAAGAGCATAGAAATAATGAAAACATGATCATAATGAGTGTATTATAAGATCTATGGGCTTACTTTGCCCTAGCACAGTACCACTACTTCGCATAATCTCAGCTCATAATAATGATGAGATGACGATATGAAAGGGTGGTGACCATGTTGCACGAAAAAGGGTGCACAAAATAAGACATAAACGAGCAAGTAGTTAAAAGAGAAATAAGAACAAGTAAGCAGGTATATTATGCTCATTATAGGTACGCAGATTATTCACAACAAGCAAACAACGGCAAGGATGAGGGCTCTAGAAGTAGTAGAGAGGCTTCTGAAGGAGAGACATAATTATGATCCTATCTCTTGTATTAAAGTAACTATGAGAAAAGGTGAGAACGCATGCATGTCCAAATCCCACAATAAACTCAATCTGTATCAGTCAGTCAGTCAGTCACTTGGGTATGGGCAGATAGGCTAGTATTGTTAGTCAAGTTAGTGAGCCGCAAAACTATTGCTACTTCAGTCGCGTCAGCCATTCATCCCTTCAATAAACTTTACGATAGATAAGTGTATGGATTTAGTTTTACGATTCTTGCGTTTGCAGTGACGCTTACGCATTTTTAAAGGTGGAATACAAAGCGAGAGAAGAGATCGATCAGCTCCCTGCGTTTTCTATTTGTTAAAATTTTAATGCAAGAAAAAAAATGATTGACTAGTTCAACAATGTAGAATTATCCATCATCATCACCAGCAATTCAATATATAGCTCATGGCATAGACGGCAAAAACAACAAAGGAAATAATATGTCTACTTCACTGTCTCAAACTTGTTGCACTGCTGCATACATGATTCCATACATGGTGTTACGGTGCATTTTGCTTCTTGTAAGATACGGTGGAATTATAATGTGCCATGTTGATACACTTATATTAATGCAGTTTGCTATTGTATTCAGTAGTTGGTAGAAAATGTATTGACATCATGAAAATTGTTCATTCCTTCCTTTCGATTTGATGAGCCGCACCCCATTTTCTTGCTCCTGTGCTGATGCTGAAAGCAATACCTGTACTTCTTGAGGTTCTCTTGTGATCTCTCTGTTCACTGATGTGACTCCTGCATTGACACTAGTACTGGTAGGCTTTATCAGTGGCCGGCAGTAATGTGAAATATATAATGGCAATTCGCAACTGAAAAGCTATTACGATCAAAAATGCATAATGCATAACATATTGAATGAATAGGTATATAAAGGCATATATTATACAAAACATTGTACTAGAACATGAGAGTCTCCACCCTTTTACTTGAATGCTTTTTACTTGATGTTGATTTTTTCTGCCAATTCATGCGAATAACAGGTGAGGAGGTTGTAAAGGTTAATGTTGTTCGTGCATGAAAAGTATAATCAGTAGGAGATGTTGTATATTGCAATGTCGTGGACAAAAGAATTCATGAATATGGGACCTGTATAATTCATAGCATATGTTTATGCATAAAATGATATACTTTATTATATGTTATTTGCTTCAATGTATTGTACTTTCATCCAGTTTAATGGTTTAAATTTGAGTAGGATTAGGCTGTATCCTGCTTCGAAAAGGATCGATTTTTGCACTTAAATACGAAAATATTTTAACGATTCCCCATCTCATTTGTGTCCTGTTTTGTGCCCAAACAAATTGAACCTTTTGTAGATTTAAACTGTATGTGTATTTGTCAGAATTATACAATATTATGTACTATGAATGCCTTTCGCATGCAAGAAGAACAGTTTTTTTCTCTGAGAAGCAACATGGATTTTTCTACTGTCAACTGGATCAATATTGGATCCATGTCTCTACAAAGCGTGGAATGTTATGGCATTGATAAGTCAGAAGCTTGTTATATTTTTTCCAAGAAATGAGATCAATAAGGATCAGGAACAACTTTAGACACCTAGATGGGTTTTCAGCCAACCAAACAATACATACGTAGCAAGGGAAGTAACAACTTTGAAACGAAGGGTCCAATCTGAATACCTGAAACCAATAGACGCAACAACACTTTACCGAACCAATGAGTCATGAAGTTGTTACGGTATAGTTTTATGATCGTCACAAGATAATAATATGTAACTTGTCTTTAATAAGCTCAATACTCATTACATTTTTACCGACACCGACATGTTATATGTTGCATTTATTGATGTTCAATCTTTGAAATGATTGCAATAACAATACTGTGAGAATGTTGCTCTGTGTGAGAAATGACGCTGAAGGGCAAAATCTTGGTTGACATTGTTTGTAACTTTCATATTTCATGTATCGTTTTTAATGTACAACTATGACTCATCAAATGTGGGTTATTAATGTGTAAACTGTCAGCTATTACTACTGAGTTATGTATCTAGATTCCTAGGTGGTATTTCCAAGTGTCTTAATTCCAAGATCCTGATCTGATTGTCATTTTAAT
>JAQIXW010004245.1:0-11894 GCA_034700685.1 Willowsia buskii
CTCCTTTGCATGCCGGCACATCCCTGCTTTTTTCATGTGTTGGAATGTGATCATGTGATCTTGTATCTGCTCAAATCAGCAGCACAACATTGCCAATTACTAGAGCGATGCATGGTGTGTACCCAACGCTTGTTCTTTCTCTTAGCTTAAAAGCAGGAAATTAACATGAGAAAGGTAATAATGCTTTGCGGAGTTTTGGTTTGAAGTTTACATTTTTATCGTCCATAATTATCAATTGGAATGGGCAAGAACCATGTCAAGCAGCAAATGGATTATGAATATGACTTGAAAATAGAATACTACCATTTTTTAATATATTAGGTTGATGGAAGATGGCCATCCTTTTTCACTCGCATTTTTAAACCTTGTAGCACATTAGCAGCTATACAAAACTAAACACATACATATTTCCAGTCATTGACACATGAACTGTAAGTTACAAACCCTATAAACCTCCAAATCATATAAGCAGGCCAATTCCCTTCATAATTAATCAAACAAACTTGAATGATTCAAACATTATTGAATAGCAACAAAGGCCTGCACTAGCTTCAGCTACTTCTTTGGTCTTCATTGAGCAGCCTTGTTTTATAGATGTTCAATTGTTTTTATTTAATTTATTGGGAAGTCAGAGGTAGTAAGAAAGATATCTCAATTTAATGGGCCTTACGCCTTTTTAAGGCTAGCTGGGTGCTCGGCGGATAGTAACCATTCATATGTCAACCGCCGAGCAATGCCGCCGACGCCATTACTCGGCCGAAAGTAATGCCGAGTTCTTAAGGCAAAAAGTGGTTTTGTGCAAAACAAAAATATATTAAGATTTTACGCATCTTGTAGCGTGTAAAAAGAGTTTTCGATTGATATAAGAACGGTTACTATCCGTTTTTGTTAAAAGACACAGCGGTAGCCGTAAGTTTTTACTCCATTTACGCCCATGTTAAAAATCGGAACTTTGAAGGGCCCAAAGTGGTTTACGAATGACATATGAATGGTTACTATCCGCCGAGCACCCAGCTAGCCTTAAAAAGGCGTAAGGTCCTTTCGTGAGTAAAACTTGATTAGTGAAATTAATGTATGCATAGAACAAGCATTTTATGCCTTTAAAACCGTATACATATAAAATGCTTTAATTACCGTGGCTATACGAGGTGTGCATGGCAATGTAATACACACTACACACATGTATACTGGAAATAGTACAAAAATCTTTTACCCACTCGCACTTCCAAATAGGTCATGGAGACTTCACTAAACATGTACTAATGTAGGACCCCACTCGCAGTGAACTTGACAATAAGCAATGAAATCAACTTTGATACCTCGTAAAACTACGTCAGCTTTAATATTAATATTTGACTTTCAAATAATTATGGACACATTAAAATTACATATTTACTTTTATTGGAAAGGGGCATTATGAGAATCAAACATTATAGGAACTGTTAGATTATGAGAATTATGCGTTTATTGGAATTAGCCCCTTATGAGAACTCAAATATGGGAATTGCCGCATTATGGGAACTGGATTATAGGAACTTTCCCGCCCGGCCCGTGGGAAATTAATTGACAGTTCGGAGAAAAAGTAATGAAGAGCCTAATGGCGTGCTTCCGCTGTGAAAAACGGGGATATTGAATGAACTTTTGAATTGTCAGGGACAGTTAACCTGCATGCCGGCTTGTAAAAAATACTGAAGCGACGACGAAGAAAGCCCATGATTTTTTATCAAAAGCTATGTTGCTCACGTTGCTCGCCATTTCTTGTCTGCATTTTCCCGTGGTAAAAAGCACGAAATCGATTGGTCAGAAAAGGTGACGTTTTATTGTGTTTCTCACACGACATATCAAACTTCCTCGGAACCCTTGAAATTACTGTTAATCCTACTTTTGTTTCTACAGCACACAAATGTCAACCGGAAACCGGAATAAATATGTTAGCAATCAAAACACGCTAAATATATATTTTCGAAAAGCGAAAGCTAGACGAGAGCAAGCATCTGTTCAGATGCAGAAGCAATAGTGGATTCAACGGTCTCCTTCGCTTTCAGGATGTTTTTGCTTTCTCTTTGGAGAAAGCAAAAATACCCTGAGAGAACTCTTTGAGGTTTCATTACATTAGTTCAAGAGTGCAAAAAAAAAAACGGTTTTAAAGGAATTGTTTTCGAATTGATTTAAATAATCACTATCTTAGGCTTTCCAAAAATTAGTAGAATTTTCAGTTTTGGTGTGATGCCTGATAGTATTTTTTCCATTTTACAAGTTTTTAATATGAAATGGATATTTTTAAAAAGTTAGTTGCGCGTGTGCTAATTAACACGTAAGCTTAGCATCTTAGAAATTGCATAAGATTTTGTTCTTTTACCTACTTTGTATTAAATTGTGCAAACGTAGATAAAATTACACATAAGAATAGTTAAATAGAAGGCTTGATTTAATCATGTAGGAAGTTTCATTGTGCAATGAAAAAACTTATTCAATAGATTTACCCAATATAGTATTACGTACATCGTTACTAAAGCTAAAAACGGATGTTCCCGGGATTACACAAATTTTGTAACTTTCCAAGAAACGTAATTCTCATTTCGAAGGTAGCGGATGCATAGAGAAGTCCTTATTATAAGTTACGTGAGCTCTTACGATGAGTAAAATCATCCCATATAGGAATTAGTTCGGAATTGAATTCTGAATTTTGAAAGATTATTGCCATAGGCTGATAGAGCATCAAAAACTATGTCAATTCCGAAATTTAGTTTTTCAAAATATTTTTATCATTTTCTGTTCAAATTTGCTTGCTTACTAATTTCAGTTTTTAAAGGACAATGTCGTTATGACAGTGTTTTTTGCTTATATAAACTCAATTAAATGTATTACAAATATTAGTTATTTATGAAAGAAAAAAAGTATTTATAAAACTCTTCTATGATTTTTATATGCTTTCCTTTTGCTCACTTCACAAATTCGCCAAAGAATTCTCCCTGACAGCTTTCACTTTTTTTACCACAAAAGAGAGCAAAAGTCCGAACAAAGCAGCGAAACTCCATTAGTTCATCGTTGCTTCAGCATCTGAGCAGGACTCAGCTCCCGAGTCGATGTTAAAGCTTCACCATGGACTACACTGAAATTCCTAGTTTCACTGGGGCAAACTGCTCATTTGCGGATATTCCAATTCAACAAAATGTGTTATCTGCTGGAAAACCTAAGCAAATCGTTATTCCCCTGGAACTTCCACCAAGTCTCAGTGTAATAAGTAATAGTTCTATAGTTTGTGTTATAGCATACTGTGTCGTCTTTGTAATCGCAACAAGTGGAAATCTCATAGTTCTCAATTCTCTGAGAAAAGAATACTTCCAAAAGCGAACAAGAATTTCTCTGCTTTTGGTTCATTTGGCGATTGCAGACTTGGTAGTTTGCTTTACACTCATTCCGACTGAAGTATTTTGGCGACTGACGATTCAATGGTGGGGCGGCAATTTGCTCTGCAAATTGATCCAGTTTCTTCGAGCATTTGGGCTATATCTCAGCTCATTAGTGTTGATTTGTGTGAGCGTTGATCGATTTTTTGCGATATTATTTCCACTAAATGCTATTAAGATGGAATACTACAGAAGAGTGAAATATATGATAATACTGGCTTGGGTTTTGGCTGGAGTGTTTTCAGTTCCGCAAATTATATTTTTTGGAGTTGATGTCCACCCGGAGTTCTCCACATTTGAGCAATGCGTGGCAACAGGATTTCTTAATGATTCGGAGGATGTTAAAATATACAGTGTATTTTCAGTAGGGGCAATGTACTTGGTTCCTTTGGTCGTTATTCTTTTCACATATTCTGCCATAATATTTAAGTTGATTCGGAAGTCTCGTCAAAGACACTCTTTAAACGATGGAGCCGCAGTGTGTATCACATTGGTTCGAAACAGGAGTACAAAAATTAATGGAAATGTAGAAGGTATACAATTATGATTTGTCTAGTTGCGATTTCTCTAAGTCTGAAAATATATTGATATTTTAATCCGTGTTCAGTGGTATTTTTATACTGCCGTATTTGATTCATAAATTTAGCTAATCCTCATCTTCGCACCACTTTACATTTAAGATGTAATGTAAACGGAGTGAGTAATATGTCAAAGGCAAAATCCAGAACATTTCTGATGACCGTTGTGATCGTGATTGCTTTTGTTTTCTGCTGGACACCGTATGCAGTTATGACATTATGGTAAGAATTCTCAATTTGATTTAAAATGATGATATAGAGAGATTTATAATTTAAATATTTTGCTACTAAAAATTTCATTTTTCTTTACATGTTGTAGCACTGTATATTTTTTGGTGTTTAAATACCTTTTATGCATTTTAATAATTAGAAGCGTTTTACTGTCATAGGTACATGTTTGACTGGAGTGGAGCCTCAGAAGTGGACTCAGGAATACAAGATGGTTTGTTCTTAATGGCAGTGGGGAACTCATGCATCAACCCGATAATATATGGAAGTTTTCGAAACCGGAAATGTAAGCTATTAACATGTTTTCATTGCTAGAAGCCAAAAAGCAGATAGTCAGGCTCTGAGTATTTCTAGTGGTAAAATTGTTGACCAATGTATTTTGTGAAATGTGCAGTACAAGTCAGCTAGAAAGTAGTCAACTTAGAAAACAAGTACCAGAAAAAAGTGTGTTAAATATTATATTTGAACATTTTCGAATCAAAATAAAAAAATATATAAAATATAATACAAATACATTTGAACATTTCAGACCAAATTTATTGAGTTGATTCTTTAATACGTGGGATTATCAACTACAATGAAATGGCATACAATGGTTTTCCCCTTCGTTGGTTTAGGACCCGAACTTTATAAAATTTGACAAGATTGCTACCCCTTCAATTAAAATTCCGGAAATGGACCATAATGCGTGTTTCCTCATGCAAAACTTAATGCGTTTAGGTTTTTCAGTATGCGTTTAATAGTTATTTATCAATTAGTATGCAAAATAAATTGGGAAATTTCACTGCATGTTGTTCCCATGGGCATGCTTTTGTGTTTGTCGAAAGGACTATACAATTTCTTTGATGTTCTTTGATCCCTTTTGCTTACTGCTAAAAAAATTCTTGATTCCTTTGGTGTGTCCACATTTCCACATGTAAAGTATCCCTCGCCTTATTAAAAACTTATTTTCCAATTACTTTTCACTCAAAGAAACTTGTCTACCAAAGGTAACATTTAAAGCCTTGTTACCTAATTTATATTTCATTCAGGTAAAAACGTTTCGTTCACTATAAAAAGTACATTTATATCTCAGAGATTTAAAAAATCCAATTAAAATTTATGAGACGTAAGTTTGTGATCCTTTCTCAATTATATTATAATGAGCGAAAATTATTACACTTTTTGCATGTGCTGATACGGTCAAAACTGGTTGCTTTTGTATCGTTAACATTATGCCAGTCATTCTGAAAATGTGTTTGACCTTAATCTTGTCATTACACCTACATATAAATTTTTCTAGTCCTTTGCACAGCCAAAGCTAAAAAAGAAATGAAAAGATGGACGAAATTTGTTGTTCGAATTATATTTTTTTAAGATTACACATTTAATTCGAATTTACTCTGAACAAATATGCATTAAAAACTATTAGTGCAGAGTCCCGTCATGCAATAAAAAATTACAAGCTGAGAAAATATATTCAACTTTTTACGAAACAAATTCAACTGACTTCTGGTTCATCTGATTGTTTTTTAGAATAAATGCAATTAAACTTATGTGGACTCCATGTGTACGCATTATTGACCTTCCTGAAATAAAACTCACTAACTTTAACAAAATGAAAATCACTTACGTCTGTTTACTTACAATATAAAACACATGTTTTATATTGTAAGTTTATGCATCCAAGCACAAGCACCGATAACGATAAACAGACGTAAGTTTAGTGAAAAAATATTGCACAGCTTCGCATTAAATGGTTGAGTACCGATTTGGTCATGTCCTTGTTCAAAATTATAGAAGGTTGTCAACAGCACACTGGAATTTTCACGTATCCACGTCACCAACAGATTTTTTCTCCACGTGGACTTCCATTTCTCTATGGAAAAACCAAAAACGTTGAAATAAACTCTGCGGAGTGTGATGAAAAGAGGATATGTCAGTATCTGTTCGAATGAGCGCAAGGAGGCCTTAGAAATATTTTTAATTTAGTTCCTTTTTAAAGACATATCAAATGGTATTTGTATCACAATTTCTCTAAATAGTAAAAAATGAACTTAAATTAGTTCTACCTTGTTGCTGAAAACTTGGAATTTATGTATTCAATCTTTTTTTCTGATGAAAATGGAATTGTAATTTGCAACGATGATGATATTTCGTTTAGAGGTTCTTACAATTTATTGATTCGGTTGGTCATTAGTCCTGAACGAATAAAATTACCTCTTAATATTTTTTACACGTGCCGAAACAAAGCACACCAATAAAATCTATTTGACTATGTAAATATTTGAAGAAGAAAGAACTACAGCAGATCAAAGGCGTAATATTATTCCTGGCTCAGTCAATATTTGACGTATGGTAACGTTCATTAAAGCATATTCTGTTGCTTTTTACTTCTACTCAGATATTCCTGATATGCTTGTGTAATTTTGGGAAATGAAGCAATATCGGCGTAAACATGGAGTTACTAACTGCTATTGATGGAGAGTCATTTCTAAAGGTACACAAAATAAAAAAATTAATGGACTTAAATTGCAAAATCAACAAACCGGAGATCAGAAGACTTAAAATGAATGTATCTCTTATGAATTTGTTAACATTATGTATAATTTACTAGTCAGCATTGGATGTTGTAATCATTTATAAAGCATTGCACAAACTTAGCTTTACGGGTTACTTAATATTTGGCCGACGTTTCATGTGTTCTCGCTTTTGAAAATCAATATTGTAATGCTTCACTAAATGGTTAGTATAAGGGTTTCATTTTATCCACTAATTAGTTTTTGAATTGAAATAAGCTGACCACTATATTTTCATGTCACAGAAAAAAAAGATCTTGAAGAGTTATGTTTAGAACATAGAAAAACTTGTTTTTGAATATGTGCACTTAAATTTTCATCCCATAAAATAAAAATTTTCCTTGTTCTTAATCTTCTGACAGCTTATTTAAAACAGTAAGAAACATCATTACTTTTACGATAAAAGATTCAAAGCGTAATAAAGTTTGAAAATAAATTCCTCGAGTGCTAATAAGTATTTCAACTTTTTGATCATCCGTTGTGGTTTTTATGCTTATTCTATTAGTAGTGGCATCGTGTCGTATATCTGCCAATTTTTAAAGATATGGGCATTCAAAATAATACATCCTTGTTCTGCATATGATTTCTGTCTCCGGGACAAGCGCTCAATTAATTATACTTTAATTATTGTCACCTTCCGGCGACTGAGAAAAAAAAGGAATAACTGAGGATTTTTAAGGTGGCAAAAAATATTTTACTTTGTAGGATTATTAGATTACTCTACCAAGAAAAAAGAAAATCATCCACGCCAAGCACTAAGCCAAGGAATTTGCTGTTCATCCCAGCATTACAATACAAAACACAGATTCTGGGGAAAAACTTTTTATGAAGATGGTAAAACGCAGCAACAGTAAAATGAAAAGATGTTCTTCCATTACACCAGACTTGCGTGCTTGTGTAAATTTATCAAATGATATTGACGTCAAAGCTGACACTCCATAGAGAATGCGTTTTTTGTCCAAATTGGGTCTTATTCTAAGAAAATACAAAAAACTATTCTTCTTTGAAGTAAATATAAGCTTTGAAGACAACCAGAGTATTTCCTTAGAAACATCAGAGGAAACGGATGAAAATCGAATCATACTGTTTCAGAGAATAATGTAATTGAACAATGTGAAAACGAAGTCTTTGACGATGGACCGACCACGCATGTATTTGTTACAAAGTAAATTTGTCAGCCTTAAGCTTCATGTCAAAAACAAAGCAGTGGTGAGAAATGTGTAAATGTTAATAGAAAAAGTACTATTAGCTTTTATTCACTTACAAAACCAGTAGAGTTTGTTTTGAACGCAAAACGGAGAATGGAATTGGCATATGTGAGATTTATATGATAGAAGGATATCCAAGTTAGTACCTTTTAGTTATTGCATTCAAATTGAAACCTGGAGAAAAAAGACGTGTAATGAGCGGATCTGCGTAAACATCATTCATAATTCATTTGATGGCTTAGCATGCCGTAATACTTTGATGTAGATTTATGAATGCTAACAAGATATACTATTGATTGTTGATAAAGAAGATATATAAGTGGCTCTTTGCAAACTTTGAAGGCCGAGCTAGTCTTTTGACTTCGTCTATTTTACTTGTAAGATATTTCTCAAAAGTTCAGTTTACCAATCTATGGGAACTTACAAATACTTTTCATTTATTATCGAAGTTTTCACGGGAAATTTTAGAGTGTTTCACGGTTATACGGTCTAAGACACTGCCAATTGCAGATTTTAAATGTATGATTTTACGCCTTACTGTCCGCTACCGACATTTTAAGAGCCATCAAATGAGAAAAGGTCAAAAGTTAACTTCAAAAGCATTGCACACTTAAGCTCGTGACAAATTATTTGGCCGTTCAGAAAAAAAACTGATGATGATAATAATGACGTGTTACCGCTTAAAGCTTGTGAAAAACAAAACTTTGTAGGGATAAAGAATTTATGGTGAATTGACATGGACATCTTACTTGTAAGCATAATTGTAACAGACTGCATATTTCTAAAGTGCTCCGGTTTTTTTGTAAAGAATGACAACAAGAAAGAAAATCTCACGCTGCACGCCATAAGTGATATCTTGCCTGAATTCTTCCTTAAGAAAAGAGCATAAAATCGATAGTTGGAAATATGGGATTTCAATGCGTGTTTTTATTGAAAAAATGTCCTACAGGCTTACTGCTGTTGTTTCAGGATAAAACTATCAAAACATTAAAGACAACTGTTATAAATTAAGTAACGACTTCAATTCATCAGTTGAAAAAAGTCCTATACTATAATACCATAAGGAGTTTATTTTTCGCCTTTGTGATTGCGAAATATTCGAAAACTACATGCAAAAGTATTTTTAGCTTTTAGGATTTTTTAAAGAGCACGGTCTTAAGCGACTTTTATCGCCTGAAAAAACATAAAACATTGAATACGCTCTTTGTCTACTTAACGCTATCATAGTTATTTATGTTTGAGTAATTTTAATAAAAGCTTTTATTTCATTACATTTTAAAATGTACATAAAACGTGAAATTAGTTTACAGGCGTTTAAACCACTGCTAGAATTTGATCCATATTTTTCAATTCTGAGAAATAATCTCTCCCTATATGGTTCCCATCCTAAACATTTCCTCCGACCAAACAAAGCATTGGTGTGATGGCAAAAAATTGAGGTTCGTAGAGCTCATAAAAACATTACGATAAAAAGAATTTCAAAGCCGCATAGCTGAACTGTAGCTTTAAGGACTTAAAAGTATTAGAGTTGTATAAAATCTTTGTATTTTTGTCGTTTTAAAACATCTATGATTCTGTCGATTTGAAAATGGTTCAAGTGCATGAGAACTTTCACCAGATGCTAGGAGATACTATTGACATACATACATACTTACATACAGACTATATAATTGACTATATTTGCAACTGACTATATAAACTACGCATATGTTCCTTTATAAAAATGGTGTTCTTATCGTTACAGAATTCTATAAGTACCTCACTCAACACAAGTGACAGCTCCTTAAGTCCTAAGGCTTTCCCACATTTTGCCAGATTACAGCAAATACTACTTCATTTTATTTCGATCCGCTAAAATAATCAGCATTGCATTGTGGAAATAGATTTAATACTTCCGATGGCTCGTCTGTATTTATCCAGTAGAAATCCGGTGTTTCCCATGATCTGTATATTTCGTATGGAAATCATCATCATCATCATCATCATCATCACAATTGCACGGATGCTAAAGCAACATGTCATTTCATTGTATTTGCAATTATTATTCCTGAGTTTGGCCCTTGTTTACTGAAAAATATTATTTGCTTTATTTTTGATTAATATATGATAAGCGGTTGTGATCATGCTTGTTGTATTTCTAGTCTTTGAATGACATCTCAGCTATGTGATATTTTTGTTGATAACTCATGTTTTATGGAACTTACTTCAAGAGTTCACAGCAAGCCACATACAGAGTCACTCATACGACAATCGAACCACAACCGCGGTGAAGCGTGTTCGTCTTTTTCATCAGTCACGTTGAGCGTTACGTTTTTAGGTACTAAGGAGGAAGCCTTCAGGTTGAAATACGTTTTATGAATAATTGCTTGTCACATAATAAAAACACCTATGGCTCTGTGACTTCACTAAGAAAAGCAAAAGCAACTCTAACAAGTATTTACTAATGAACATGACAAAGGGATTTAATGAAATGCGATATATTACATTAACATGAATGCTCGGATTTAACCGCCAACGCAAAAGAACATACAATGGAATATTTTGTTTGCGGATTCATGTCCATGTCAATATTTTATAGGGTTTGCAAGTCTTTGCCAGTTTTTATGAAGGTGAATTTATTCGCAACAAAGGGGCAAATGGTTTTTTTTTACAAAGGTGATCCAAAAGTGTGAATAATACAACATAAGTTATTTGTAAAGAAAACAAAGGGGATCAATGAACATCAAAAAAGTTAAATGGGTGTCGTATGATTCTTTCTACAAACAAACAACAAACAAAAGGATTAAATTTACAAGTGAAGAATGCCTGGCACAGGTAATTTCCTAAGTTTGTAAGCTTTTTTAGATGTGCATTTATAAATAGGTAGCCAGCACACCGGAGTGGTTTGCACGAGTTAATGAAAGCTTTACTTCAGAATAATTAAAAATAAAGTACGTAGAAATTTAATTAGTGGAGTTTATCTCCTTATATTAAAAAGTTATATAAAAAACGTGCCTCAAGTAGTGACCAATGTGAACCATGTCCAAGGTCGGCGTTATTGTTTAGTACTCGAACTGCATTATTTCAAAGGAAGAACGCTGTTTCCATATGGATCTAACCGCTTTTTTAACTAGACCTGACTTCAATGCAACACTACTGAAATGTCTATGAATATTTTTTGTCCTGATAACATTTTTCCACGATCTATACTTTTGTATGATCATTAAATTACACTCTTTAAGCAATTAATAAGCACCATATTTTGACGCTTAATCGCCGAAAAGAATATGTAGGCTAAAAATTAATGCCATAATATTTTAAATATAATTTATATCCTAAAATTAATAATACTATATCAATCATAATGCTACATCGTGCTTTTTACCCAAATTGGGTTGAATTCTAAGCAATTTGCATATTAAGGAATAAAGTCAATACATGCTTTGTAGGTCGACTAGTATTTTTTTAAATTTTGTTTGCGATCCTCAAAGGAAAACGGAGAAATAAATATCATGAATGAATGACATAATGAATATCAGATGATATCATTCATAATTCGGTAAAAATGAGGTCATTTTAATGTCGCTTGGGTTTTTTATGTTTTAGATGCTGCAGTGATTTGTGAAGTGTAATTTAAATGATGTGGTTAGGTTTAGTTTTGTGGCTTAATATGTGTGAAATGATAATAATAATGTAGGTTTATGTATGTTTTCACATAAATGTATATTTTCACTTAACCATGTTGTAAAACCTTGTTGTAGTTCATAGCCTAGAGCACCACCAAATATCTTCAAAGGCTCTCCCTTTCGCTCACTTTAACCAAGATAGGGAGAACACCAGGGGCTTCGCTGTGCCTACTTTCATTCTCTTCCAAAGAGAAAGCAAAACTCTGCGTAAGCTTTCGGATTCCGTTCATGTAGTGGAAATTGGGCC
>JAQIXW010004246.1:0-11891 GCA_034700685.1 Willowsia buskii
CGCTAAAGTTTGGTATCCAAAATGAAGTTTAAGAACTTAATTGTGTTACTTTCCGGTAGAACCCCCTAGAAGATGATCGCAAGGAGTTCAATTGGTAAACCGATGGAATTGCATAATAAGTTACTGTTACTCCCATCACTAAAACCAAATTTTGGAACGGCAAATATTAAAGGTCGCAGGTTTTTCTGGCTTGACGAAGCGATTTGGTGAGCATTTTTGGTTGATATAGACATACATCACGAGAAAAGTTCTAGGCATCTATAGATAGGATGATAGGATGGAAAAATGTAGAATGTTATGACAGAAGTAATAATTTGACTTTAATACTAAAGTTTATCGCTCACTCAGCTCTATAAGGATTACGACAACAAGTGCATCATCATCCTTCAAAAAAGTCCACATCATAAGCCGAAATAACAATGATAGTATCATAGATTATATGGACCGTTCCACTTCCTCTGAGAGACAAGGCGAAACGGCCAAGTATACAGATCATTGTGGAGAAAAATTCACGAAGACGGTAGTGTGTTGGCAGAGGAAATGCAGTGCACTTTGTTTCTTACTTGCGGTCATAAATAATACAAGGGGACGGTTGACATTCTCTTTAAGTAACTGTACAGCACGATACGTTTTTATTCTTTTCAGACTCCATGTTCTTACTTTTACTGAGACTAGACCTCTGAGGTGTCAGTCATGTTAGGTTGAAAAGGTATATTTGCCAATAATCGCAGGAGGTTGTCAGAAACTAACCGAATGCATCAAGTAATATTTTTAATATTCAAATTTTCATTGTAAACTTACTTCTATGTTATGTGTCACATTTTAAATCCTACTACGAAGCTTTAAAAAAGTTATGTATGTTATAAGAATAGTTTGTAACTCAAATTCCACATTTTTTAAATATTTCCATAAGTATCGTAAAGGTGTATGCATGCACTTCTACACAAATTAAAAAATATAAGCATACACAATAATTTTAACTTTTCAGTTTCAATCAACTTGACTAACACATACCAATGTTTCCTTGTATGAGGAAAAAACAGCCACCTCAGAGATGGATACAAATACAGTCATACATGTGTATGCACGTAAGCAAACAAAAAGGAAGTAGATGCTACACAGGGACACTTTTTCTTTTTAGTCTTCTGTGCGGGAGGGATTTTTTCCTTTTCCTTTAACTCTGCTCGTTTCCATTCACAAAGCCATTCATTCTTGGCTCCACCGGATGGAAGAACGAGCAAAGCAAAGGGAAGAAAAGCTATGAAGGAACATAGAAAGCGAACACTTTAGTGGTGCAGAACTTGTGGCTAGAATGGTTACTTTTACTTTTTCTTCTAGGATGATACTTGCATTGTTGCATCAGGAGCTGTGAGAGAGTATTACGAATAATATAACAATGTGTTATTATCAGATGGACTACTTACATCTTTAAGAATTGCCGTCCATGCTGCATGTGCGTCTCTTCTATGTCTCTATACTCCCTCCCTACCACTACTAGTTCCGGATGTGTACATGCATACCTAGTTAGACAAGAGGAAATATTTTTTCTTGGTGTTTATGTGCATGTTACATCTCCTTAAACATGAGCGTATAAGTAAGCCTATCGACCAACGATGAGAGAAAATAAAATTGCAGAGGCAAAGGAGGGATTCCATACTTTTTTTCGTTTCCCTTTTCAAGCCGTTTCATGCGTTTATATTATTATACACTTCCGTGGAATAACAAGATAACATTCCAAACAGAAAATATGGTATGAGAAAGCAAGAGGCAGTAGCGGTCTAAAACTAAAAGCAGCATTCAAAGCAAGGAGACTCACAGTGAACAGCGAGAGAAACTAGGGCCTGTGAAAGTAATAAAGGAAGCAACCATAAATTCCTGAGAACCAATATACCTACCTACCTACGTAAAAGAGGGAAGAAAAAAATGGAAGTAGCATAAAGATCTCTAGTCTTAGTATTTTATACCGGCTGAGCCGAAGGAAGAAACATGAACATATTACAACGGTGAAGTGGACTGAGGATATGGCCGACCATAAAATACCCATCCGTGTTATCTGTTGTATGTTATGTCTTCTTTGAGCATTCACTACGTACTCCATAAAGATGCAAGACTGCAACTTTTTCTCTTGTTTCTTTCTCTGTCCAGGTTTCTACCATTGCACTGGCTATTGTTTCTTATATCTCACTATTACAATGATACAAAATAGTAAACAGAAAAAGTAAAATATCATAAGAATCAAACAGTACATTTGTGATGAAAGGTAAAAGTACTATTGATGTGTAGTGTTGCTTTATGTACCACAGACACTTCCGACAACCCAACGCTTCAATTCATACATATATAAGCTTTGCAACATAATAACAAAGAAAAATAAGCTTCATTGTTTTGTCATGAAAAGAATAGATCCCTTTTATTACTCAAGTATGGAATGCACCATTGAACCAACCACTGTCATATCGTATGTGTGGTTCTGTTATTTCTCCGTTAGCCATTTTTGTGTGATGGACAGGAGAAAGCGTATTACAGAAAGTACACACATTCTTGAGTAGACAGCAAACAAAAAATACGCAGTGATGAGGAGCCAGAGAGGAAACATCTTTTAGTCAGTGTAATGGATGGATAAACACAATTGCAAGCTCATTGAAAGCATTATAACGGCACATGTAACAATATGCTACTTTTACTTTGTTTCGAGCCGTATCTAGCGTTTAGTCAGCTTAAATAGCGAAGATGTTCCAGTGCTATCAGAATATTGGTAAACAAGGCGCATGTCGTAATGAAATTCGAGCAAGTAGCCAAAAATCCATGCTATAAGTTTTCAACTTGAAATGACATGATGGTGAAAGAAAGTCGATTGCATCACTGTCTAGCAGATATTATTATTATTGAAAATCAAGAATTTTTAGCATAAATCAAAGGGCTGTGTAATGTTGTGACGTAAAATTCAACTACGTACAAATCTATATTGTTACTGAGAGAGGAAACCTATTTATTCTGCAGCGATACAACAGAAAGTGCTATAATATTTCAGTTTGTTTTTGTGCATGAGAAACGGCATTTTTCAAAGTCAAAAACATCAAGTATCATTTTCCTTGCCTCAGTTAGAAGAAATAGAACGAAATACTTGGATGCATCTTGAACAGGATGCAGCTGAAAGAGCCTTGTCTTTTGCCTTCCCGTTCTATGAAAACATCTCTATTTGAGTCTAATGTAACTGTCGGCTGCGTTCTGTTATTGATGTCTCTCTGCCTGCCTGCATACACTTCTCTAGCATCTAATAAATTCCTACACAGAATACAAAAAGTCTATTTGAACCAGCTCTGCAAAATTTGGCTATATCAGTAAGGTTTTATTTTGACGAATTCTTTAGAGCTAGTGAATAGACGATACAAGACAGTGATAATAGCAGATTGTCTACAACCCAAGTAGGAAGATGTGTCTTTCTGAAAACCGAGAACAAAACCGATTACTGACAGAATAAAACCTTGTTTCGCTCATTCGTTCTCTTCTGGCGTCTTTCCCACTTGTCAGTATGAGTGTAGGCACTTATCAGAGTCTCGTTTTTGTTCACGCTACAAAAAGGCCAATCTGATGAAAATATCGTGAAGACTGAAGATTGAAGCAAAATCCAAGTGACAGTTAGAAAAGCCCACCGTATCACGAGGGTATTGTCCATAAAAGTCTCAAGCACATTATTACATGTATGTGTAGTACATATACTACTTCATGGAATATTCAGGTTCATATACCTATTTCGCACATGCAGCACATCCAAATAAGCAGTTTTATGGATTCCCACTGTGGGGGAAAGGTCCAAATTGGTTGCCATCTTTTTCTCAGCCCCTTTTTGGGTATGAATTCAAAATACATCTTGAGGGCTGGCCTGGGAAAGTAGCAGACTACACTGCACTACTACTATAAATAGAGGCAGCTATCTACATTTTTAAAAGGGTTAAACAGAAATGAACCTTTTTTGAATGACACGACTAGTTAAGGAGAGAATGGCCTTTCTTCTCTTTCAGGAAGTAGGACACTTGACCAATGCACTTGCTGCTGTCGAAAAAAGCACGACAGAGCAGATGGTTAGGCAGTCAATTCCATTGCTACTTATATTCTTGCTGAATAACGAACTATATGTCCGTACAAGTCGTGAAGTTTCTTGGCTGGTACTATTCAGATCAATTTCAACAAGGAAACTTGTGCTAGATGTATTCCAGCTCAAACTCTTATTTTTTGCTGAGCAATTTTCGACATTCGTATTCAAGCTATTTTTCTACTAAAGCACATTGTTGTGTCCTTTTTTGCCTTCATTTCTCTTTTCTTTAAAGCGTAGATTTCTTTCATATTCGTTGCGCTATTGGGAAAACTGTGAAGGACAACCTACTGAATGAATTGACCATCGCCTGAGCAGAATATTTTTCATTTTCAGAATGGTCCATCACGAACGGAGAAAGTGAATTTAGTTCTTTTCTTCAAGGAATGAGAATGGTCTGGAAATAATGGCCAAAGGAAATAATAATAATGGCACAAGTAACGCTTGTTGACGGAATAAAAGCGAATAATAAAGTCTGTCAACAACTGTTCAATTCTCCAGCCTTGTGAACTCTGTTATATATAATGTATAGCCATCTATAAGCGACATTCCTATTTTCTCCCATCAAGCTTATTACTGGGTGACAGACAGCATATAGAATAACCTAATATTGTAGGAGAAAGAGCAGAGAGGACAATGTCAACACAAGTAAATTGAGAACCATACACAAATAATGGGAGAGATTCAGTATATATGCGCCGGCAGTGGAGGATATCGTTTTTGTGTACTTGTGCTATGTGTTTTCGACAGTTTTAATACATTTGAATAATAATGTATAAGATTGTAGATTCCTTTGGAGAAAGCAGAATAGAAGGGAAAAAAGTGAAAGACGTACTTGAATTTTCGTTTTTCATCGTTTTTGTCGTCATCGTCCTTGTATTAGTTCAGCACTCCATATGTATATGTGCTCATGATGAAAATTCCATTGTGTTACATACGTTTCGAACATATATAGGTAGACTCTAGCTGTTTTAGGGACGCTGTGCCCATCAGGTTTTATATGTTGCAAATGGTAAATGGGGAAATATATAAGAAGAATGACGATATGAAAAATAATAGTTATTCTCTTTCCTCGTGTAAACACCCAAGCTTTCCATTTATATACACACATTCATGGAATTGTTCATTCATTCAGATGTATACACAACATTTCATGCACTGACTGAGGATATGGATATAGCTGTACCAATCCGACACGACCAAGGAAGCTGAGAGGAGAGGATTCAGCACTTCATGTCAGGTTACGGTACGTTTGTTCTTAACAAAAGTCTCTTTCGCCTTTTCTTTCATTTCCTTAAGATTTCCCCTTTGTCTGCTGCTTCAATGTAAGCATACCATATTATTATATAAGACGCATTAGTAAGCATCAGTAGTAGTACACGAAAGCTAAAGTAAACCCATCTTATGCAAATAGTTGCACACGGGTTTACTAGCTGCATTACTTGACTATTAAATGTACGTAGGTATACAATATGCTGCTGCGTTTCTTTTAAAGATTAAACACACACATACCCATGTACTTTCTTCTCAATCGGGACGCGAGCCTATACCATGTACACTTGCATTCCATTCCAAAAAATCTTTCTTTGTTTGTATGATTGTATTGTAGCAAAAATAATGGTAAAACACACACAAGGCACATCTGGCGGGTAATATGCTCTGATATATTCAAAGGAAATAGAGCATAGGAAAATAAATCGTAGAAATGTTTTGAGAATGGGAAAAAGTGAATAAGTTGCTCCAGTAGTGTCTATTCGTGTTGCAGTAGATTTTCATCAAGTCATGTGAGCATAAACATCCTTGCAGCATCCACCACCAGCCTGTACTCAGTCCCAGTTCTTTCTGTAGCGATTTCTTGTACGAAAGTACATAATAAAAGAGGAGCTGCCCCTAATATTAAGAGGAATGCACAGATATTTCTGACAAGTTTCCATGTATGTAGAGTAGGCAAATAGCAAGTGCAGGAGTTGATGTGAAAAAGTGAGGGGATAAATTCATGCACAAGACAAGGGTGGTATTTTCCTATTTCCTGTGAAAAATAAAAAATCCCAAGAAAATACTCAAGGAGTTTCCTCCTTCCAATTTATCCAAGAATCTTCTCTGTACTGGCAGATATACGTAGCAAAGTAAATTCATGTATTCAATAAACGTATTTGAAGGTCTGACTTGAGGAGGGAAATAAGGAGAAGAGAAAGGTAGTTGCACAAAGTATATAATATGATGATGTAGGTGGAGATGCAGGCGCTTATTTTACCGATATCATGTTTTATTTTTCTTGCATACTTTCCAGCAACCATGATTCTCTTTTCTTCCTTTCTTTTCCTTTCTCTCCAAGCAATATCTATCAATAAGTAGTTGGTTGGTTTGTAAGAACGGAGCCCGCATCTATCAACAACAAACGCGAGATGCAAGATACTCAGTTCGCTCATGTTGAATCTCAATAGGCTGGAAAATTTCCCATCATTATTATTATTCCAGAGTAAAAATAAAGAATAAAAGGGGGCCAAGGGTGATGTGATGTAAAAAATGGTGGTACAAAGTACGGTATATATGTATATGGTGCGGTGGTGGCACTGGAGGAGGTAGACGAAGAAGAGGTAAGAAAGTGGAAGGAATAAGACAGAAAATCCTTTAATCTCTCCGGGAAATCAGTGCATCCCTAGGCTGTTTATTCTTCATTTTAAACTGATTTTTATTGAACTTTTGCGCTCACTTTTCCCATCTTCCACAACACTGAACTACATATAGGTAAATACATACCCATATATAAATGTTCATTTCTCCTCTGAATCTACGTTTTGAATAAGTAAATACTATATATTGAATGAGAGCAGAAAATAATGGTCTTGTCTGCATACACATTATTCGGCACGCACAAGTAGGATGAAGTATTCATGTACTTTACTGTGAACTCATTCAAGCCGTGCATATATTTACTAGCAGTATCATCCGTGTAATCATGCAAAAACGTAAGTGAAGTGGTAGGAAGAAAAGTGTTGATTGAAATGAAAAATAAAAGGAGAGGAGCGATGATGGAGATGGAAAAGCAGGAGGACGG
Organism: Willowsia buskii; assembly: GCA_034700685.1. Taxonomy (NCBI): domain Eukaryota; kingdom Metazoa; phylum Arthropoda; class Collembola; order Entomobryomorpha; family Entomobryidae; genus Willowsia; species Willowsia buskii. Next base: position 7,152 of record JAQIXW010004246.1, read on the forward strand.
ATGAGGCTTAATGCGGGAGAAGAAAAATGAAGGAATGGTTCGTTGCAAGTGGGAGATTCCCACACACTAACATTTTTCAAAATCAAAGATCCATTTGTGTAAGGCAAAGGAAATAAATGAGACGAAACCATGATCTTAACTGGAAGGAAAAAAAGGAAGGAAATTCTCGATGATATCTTACATTCCTGGAACTTATGAACCATGGAAAAATTACGACATTGCCAACTGCGCAGTGACATATAATACCTTCTTATAGCCCGCAGTATTACTAAATGAAGGTATTTTAGCATCCAACAATATTTATGATATTATAATAATGCACAAGTCGTATATGAAACGACAATGTTCATGTATTTACTGCTGCCTGCTGCCTCACATATTATTACATTTTAGTTGAAAAATTATTATTAAGCTAATTTTTTCTGCATCTTGAGCCTGACTTATCATCACTATCAGTATGTATAATTTTCAAGTACTTTATGCAAATCATATTCCAGAATCTACTTGAGATTTTTAACAAATCATACTTTGATGGTATTATTATTATTACAAATATGGGAGAATATATAAAAAGGATTTTATGGAATTTCCTTTGAAATTATTTCGCTCATTGAATTTAACATACCGCATCACTTTAGCTCATTCCTTAATAATTCACAGCCATCAAAAAACAAGAAAAAGTGTGCTGTATCCGCATTCACAGTTGTAGTTTCTCTGCCTTTGACATTAGTCGCATATCAATGTGTGTAGTGCTTTGGATTTACAATCCTTATCTGGAAAAGAAGGAAAACTTGAGAGGGGGAATGCTATTTTGATAGATAATGATGATATGGCATAGTACAACCATTATTTAACAGGAAGAATAGTAAAGTTGGCACTAAACTTGGTGAGGGTCATAGGACGGGACTTTTTGGTTAAAAAGGATTTTCAAAAGAAGAAGAAGAAGAAAAACCTCCCCACGCTATCCTGTGAAAGTCTGCATTAATTCATTTCAGTTCTCGCTTTCTGCTTCCTTTTTTCTACTCTTCTGTCGCTTCTACGCATTTTCTAGTGTCGTATTCAATTATTATTATATTCTTTTTTATAAATAATAATAATGATATCACTTCTGTGCGTGATATGGAAAGTGTAGGGCTAAAATAGCGTATAAAAGTAGAAAGAAAGTACTTGAGCAAAGCAGACTTTTTGAAATCGGATTTTATTTTTGTTGCCGCGCTCTACCCACAGATCCAATACCCAACACAAACTCGACTTTCCGTTGAAGACGACGTTGATTTCTTGAAGGAAAGTCCCAGTAAATTTACACTCCCTGAGACAGTGAAGTCTTGAAATGTGATTTCCTCGACGAAATTCAAGTGAAGCTCTATCATTTCGTGACTGGGTGAGTTGAACGGGAAAAGATGCTTTAGTTAAGTGCATAATATTACGTTGTACGAACAAAAATGTGCATGCTTGTAGAGGGTATCAGTCTGTGTGCATCGCTCATATAACATAGCATCATACACTGATCTCCCAACTTTTTCTATCTTTTTCCTATTTTTCATCGTTTTTCTCCACAAGACAGCCTTGTAGATATAAAAGAAATAGAAAGAAAGTTTTCCTTCTCTCAGCTTCCACAAACTGGGAATACATTGTTTAGTTCGGATAATATGATGTAGTATTATGTGATAGGGAAGGTTGGCAAGAACGCAATGGGCGAGTTTTTTGTTGGAAGACCTTGTTGATGATGATAATAATCTTGATATAAGTGCTAGGGGGTTTTCAAGAAGGCATTCGAAAATGCATTTTTTTGTATAGTACTGGCAAGTTATTGAGCAGAGGAAGGAATGACTTGTTTAATGGCTATATTACATCTTTTGCATTACGTGCTCGGATTCTAATGGCAGTAGAAATGCAGCAGTCAGAAAGGGCGTTATGTTACATTTTTTGGACGAAGGAGCAAAATGAGTTTCTTACAGTGTTTATGGATATTTTACTCCACTCAGTCGATTATGTGATGCATGGTGAATGATTCATAAAAAGTAATGGTCGTGTCGTCATTGCTGGGCTGAGTATAAAACACTTCATAGAGTGGTTTTGCGGCTCAGTTATATATGGTTCTGCAGATAGTTGACATTTCCAACTTGCTAACCAAAAACTTATCGCCAATGATGACCAAACTTATATTTCACTTAAATATTATATATCTGAAGTATTTTTTGACATGCAACACTGATATGAGGATTGAGGATATATATACACTGAAACCTACACTTCGATAATGTTCGTCAAACGTTGTTGGTGATTTGTTAAGCCACACATTGTATTTATATTTTAAATAGATCGTGAAATGCCTACTTTCTCCATTTACTAGCTTGTCTGATTTCAAGAGATGGAAAAACAGCTCATCTAATACAATGTTTTCAACTCAAATACATGATTGAGATATTGGCAATCGCTCTTTACATATACAGCAGGTTAAAAAAGTATTTAATTTGCATATAAATTGCATTGTCGATTACGCAGAAACATCCTGCCAAGGAAGTTTGAGAGGACAGTCTTTAACACGCTTTTAAATTTTACTGCTGAGTTTTTTCTTCAGTAATCAAGCTTTCACTGACAGTAGATAAAAACCCTCAAAACTTTTTTTTGTGTTTCTGAATTGAAGGGTGGTTTTGAAAGCACTTTTGAAGCTAAAAAAATCTTACAAAGTTTTCCTAGTGCACACAAATCTATAGCATGTTATAATTATATACCATACGCTTCGGTTTTAGTAATGTTTTTCTAACCTCTGAATGAGTGACTATGGTACGGGGATTCTCATTCCTTTCATTACCATAAACATCTTTTTATTATCATTCATTCATTGAATAGAAAACGAGAGGTTTGTTAGTTTGCTTAAGAAGAAGCGGAAAAAAAGCGAGAAACCCTCTACAAACTCATCAAACTTGCAGCTGGAAACATGCGGCTCATGTTGATTCATTTATCTGTCTTAATTAGTGGTAAAATATTGTCGATTTTTTATTCATGTAGTCGTCACTGAGTAAAGTGAAAGCATGCACATTTTAAAGATTGTGCCCATCAAATAGACTGAAGACCCTAATATATTTTAAAGCTGCATAGAGCCATCTTCCCTAAAGAAACATTCCAGACAACAAAGAATAAAAATAAATGGAAATTAAGAAGCCACAAACGACCCACTTGATTCTGCCATCCGAAAAGGGTACTTACTCTTGTTAGTTTTGTAAGTAGCAGTCAAAGAACCTTCCGTTTATTCGCATCCTTTGTAGTTTCACTAGTTTACTACAGATATGTATACCTCCTCTTTTTAGACTATTTCCCCAGAGGCTACCAAAAGCTACGCTGTCGTGTTTGTTATCACCAATAAAGAAGACAAAATGTGATGATAGCTGAGCCTGAATGTACGACCTATATAATAATACTTGTGTCAACCGGTATAATTTTCATCGTAGCTTCAGGATATTTAGAGAAAAATCTTGGTATCTTAATTTTTTAAGAGAATCTTTTCCCGTAAACTTTACAGATTCTCAATTCAAGTAGCAGTAGCGCTGATGGAGAGTTAAACACGTACAAGATTACTTATCGCCCACTAAATCCACGTGATGTAATCAGTTCTTGAGCATAGTCTTAAAAAATTTTGTAAAAAGCTACACGCAAGCTCAAAGAAAGGGAAGAAACGTGAGTGTTGCACTGACTCGCAAAAGAATGCCTCTTGACTTGCACTCACGCACAGCTCTACTTATACACTGCTGTGCTTGTTCCAACTTAAGAAATTACAGTTTTCACCAAACTTTTCTACTTTATCCTTTAACAAGAAAATAAATGAGAGAGATATGTATACACTACATGATAAAATATAACGCATGGGAAAAGTAGGAAAGGAAGCAAAGGGGAGAAAAGGATGAAAAATTATTCGACTTCACGGGTCGCTAGATCTTTAGTTCTGATTCCTATTACATATTACACATTCTTCTACACGCGACAATAGGGAGAAACTTCTCATTTCTTTGCTGCTGTAGCTTTGTGTACACACAAGAATTCTTTAGTTATGAAAGAATAGAAAAAAGGGAGCACGAAATGCTGTATCAACAGCCCAATAATAATAATATCACCCAGAGAAGAAGAAGTAAAGCACAAAAGTCCCACATCATAATACCAGATGCATACGCTACACAACTAAAGCGACTTCTTACAAAGCTATATATCATTCCTAGTTTCATTGCCATTATTATTGCTGCAAGTTCGTTATTGGTAGTACCATGTTTCTGCAGCAAGGGTATTAATACTGCAGTACAGCAGTGTATACAACAGCGAATAACTATGTTTATTTCCCTGCAAAAGTTGAGCGAGCAAGAGAGAAGAACGACACAAATAATACAACACAATACACTTATCTACCTTTGTCAAGACAGACAATAAAAACAGGAGAAAAGCATGGAGGATTACATGAGATTGGTCTTAAATCTAATCTAGTGTACCATAATGGCTCGTTACAACTGTTCAAAAGGGTAATAAAGCATCCTTCTTCTTCCCTTCTACTTCTTACTGGCTCACGAACGGCTCTGCTTCTTTTTATTATTTTCTTTCAGCCACTTCTTCACTTTTCGCCAAAGCTAGTGCCATGTGAGTAGATATTTATAGTTTATACTATTACCACTTAACAAAGTCTGTAAGCAAAACAACAAGGAAATGCATGCTCCTTTTAAAGCTATCTATAGTCACTGATATAGCACGAAACTA
>JAQIXW010004247.1:0-11890 GCA_034700685.1 Willowsia buskii
AAGGCTGGACTTTTTTTGTTAGACTTCTTCAATATGACTGCGCACGTGAACTTCCATCTTTTTTTTCTTTCATCGACAGGCAGCAGAATAAACACTGAGAAAACCTAACCAAACCAATGAAATCCAGTTTTATTGTGAGAGTGGCTGGCAGTAAAAATGCGTTCGTGTTATTTAATTTAAAGTGTACTTTTGCTTGCCAGCCGGCTTTCCCGAATGTCCACACCGATGATGGCAAAGAAGACTGTTTCTATTAAAAAACGCTTGTTGCAAATGAGACATTTTTCAGGCCGTTCCCCCGTATGCGCTCGAAGATGAACGTCCCGGAGCTTACGCAAATCTCTTTTCACATAAATGGTACTCGAAAGGTCGTTTACCAATGTGCGTTCTGAGATGTTCAGATAAATTTTTCTTGCTGTTGCAGCGTTGACCACATGCTCCACAATTAAATCTGTCTGAATGAATCCGCATGTAGAATTGTAGAGAGTTTGCTGTCTTAGATTGTTTGCCACAAATTTCGGACAATTGGAAAGGCCAATTGACATATATCGCATGAGTAGGGTTTCTCACCAGAATGTGCTCTGTAGTGCCTTGTCAAATTAGACTTTCGGTAAAATGTCATTTCGCAAATGTCGCATTTGAAGTTTTTGTTTCCGGTGTGCACCAGTTGATGAGATTTAAGATTGCATAAAACGCTGAATGGTTTCTGGCAAATATGAAAAACGTATGGTTTGCCTCTGGTATGGGTTCGTTTGTGAACGTTTAAATTACTACTACGGTTAAAGCATATCTGACAGACTTCACATTTGTAAGGTCTCTCGCCCGTATGAACTCTCGTGTTGGTATACAAGGTATCCTTCATTGAAAATGCTTTTTCACAAATATTGCACACGTGTCGTTTGGGTGACATGGTTGCTTGGATTCAGAATGGATTTCTAAAGGAAATTTCGAGAATTCAAGATCTGCGGAGTTTAATCGTATGAATAAAAATCTAGTGAGCTTCCTTGAGAGGACAACAATTATTAGTGTCATAAATGCACTTTGTAATTTTAATAATGCAAATATGACGGACGATGTCGACGAGACCTAGTCTAAAACTGATTGTGATCCGGCCTCTCAACGACGCGGAGGAGGTGGTGGTGGTCATGGAGATGGTCGTGGAGGTGGTTGTCGTGATCGAAGTGGGGGTAGTGGCGGTCAAGGAAGCAGTGGTCGTTGTCGTGCTCAGTCTGTGTCACACGACATAGATGTTTAAGAACAAGAAGTGTATTTGGATGGGAAGAATTTTGTTAAATTAGTTTTATCTTATTTTAGATATATAAAATGATTAATCAGGTTGTAATGGGGGAAAAGTAATTTTTTAATTGTAAGAAGTGAATACATGCAAGCATTTAATTAAGGGGTGGACTAACAAAGCCTATTAGAAACATTAATTAAGAAATGATGCGGGGAGAGGGAAATAAAATTAATAAAGATTATAGTATTTTAAGATAGTTAACTAATGAAATCAATAAAATGTAAATGTAAAAAAATAATAAAATATTGTTGAGAAAATGACAAAAAAATACTTCTTGATCGTTAAACTTGGGAATTTATTGCTGCATGAGACATACTAGAATTTATGAGTAAACGTAAACCATTGTGCGCCGTTGTGCCCCGGTGTGCGGCGTTGACAGAATATTTAACCTGGCGGAAAATATCAGCTAGGGACTAGCGGAAATTATCCGCTACCTAAAAATATGAAAAAAAAGTATTTTTGGGAGGAGTGGGGGGAGTATGGCTATGGGAGGATATATATATGACCTTTGAGAGGGTTTAGGGTCATCTTTGGAAAATGGTTGATGACATGATGAACTTATAATTTAAAGTTAGCTAAACCATAGTGGGCATAGTAAGTATAGATATATCAGTTGAAATTTTTTGAAAAATAATTTTTTTTGGTTGGAGAAGTTGGAGATATAATTGGGAAGGCGTTATAAAGTTGTCTGAGAGGTCAGCATCAGTTACTTATGCCCCTAAAACCGTTGGGAAGTTCTGGGGCGATTATAGAAAGCAGAAATTATCCGCTACCTAAAAATGTTTTTGAAAATGTTTTTTGAAAGAAGTGGGGGTGTATGGCTATGGGATGATATATATGTATGACCTAAAATTACCTGTGCTGTTGTGCGCCGTTCTGCACCGTTCTGCGCCGTTGTTCGCTGTTGTGCACCGTTATATAAAACAACGGAATAAAGTTACGAAGACTCTTTTTATCTATTTTATTCGTTTTTTATTGAAATTCATAATACGGAAGTACATAACAAAACCTAACAAAAATGCTCTTATCAGAATCAATCAATTTATTATATTTAATTTTTCATATTCACAGCATTTTAGATTAGGAGGAGGAGGAGTCCGAGCTGTCTTCTACATATCGCTTTCGCACATGTGCAAATCATTGTGGACGTATCGTACAATCGAATGGGGGCAGCTCTAACCATTACAATACGTTCCACAAATTACTCCATCGATCCACAAGGCCGAGCGACCCAAAAAACGCAAAACTTGATACAATGAGAATTTGCAAGATACTTTGCACAACGGTGGCGCAGTTGGGTCCTCCTTCAGCTGTTAAAAGAGTGTCTCCAACTGTTAAAGTGTCGCCAGTTGGTACTAAGCCCGCACCGCCGCGAAACACGCGATATAACCTGCGTGCGAGGGGAAATGGTGTAACGTATTGTTTCGAATAGTTTCAGCAGAGTTATAAAATGTTCTCAGTTTATCAGATGTTGGATGTGTAAAGTTGTAACATTTTTCAAACACTTACAACTTCACTGTGTTTTTAATATATTGTGCTTATCTTAATGTATTAGATATGTACTCTTATCCTTATTGAACATTCTCCAAAGATGGCACTTTTTCTAGCTCAGAACCGAACTCAGAACTCAGAACAGTTAACCACGAATAATGCTTGTGTTTTATATAATTACCTCTTATGAGGATATTATTGACAATAAATTTATCATTATTGTACGTTTAAATACAAATTTAATTGTACACTATATAAATTCTCGTTTCCCATTCAGTCGTAATGCATTTGGGCAGTGGTTGATGTGCCAAGAAAATTATTCGGCATGACATCTTCGTCCCATCTCAAGTCTCTAGTTAATATTATCATTAATGACAAGTACGACCGAAGAAGTGAAACGCATGTGTACATACTCCATAAGAAAGATTAAATATAATTCATTTCCGCATTATCGCATTTCCGGTTGGAAGGATGAACGGTAACAGTACAGTAACTGATATGTCCGCCGTGTTGCATCTTGGGTCAAAGTATTTGCGTTTCTCTCCACAGTTGTTAACAAGCTCAACCAACAACAAAGTCATTTCACAGACGCACGAGTGGCCAGCTTATAGGGTACGATGATACTTTGCATACCTGCACCTAACCTAACTTCAATTTGAGTAACAAAATGTTTCTAAAAAATGGTTTCCTTTAAAGTCATGATTTATCAATACCTATACTACTTCTCTCAAAATAAACATCATATAGAAGGGCTTTAATTAATATTGAAACTTGTGTCTTTATATTCCTATGAATAATGTGCAGACATTCTAATTTGATTCCTTTGTAAGATCATTTCTTTTATGGAATGAAGCACGCATTAATGAATTTCATTGCCAGCTGAATGCTTCATTTAAACCCAGACATCAAACATTTCTGGACATATTCTTTTCAATGGGTAGTAATATCATACATACTTGTACTAATATCATATATTATCTGGTGTACCAGTGGGATGCCTACTTCCGCGAGGCTCCTTGTTTCAGTAGTAGACATAGTTGCTTATTGAACCTTGCAGGGTAACTTCCAAAAAATATAAGTAGGAAAAACGTATTCAGGGGTTATGCAACTTCCGTCAGCTTCCAGCGTTGCGCGCTTGAACGAAAATTATAGCGCTTCTGTAAAAACTCATCACAATCTTTAGGCTAGGCAGGCTAACAAAGGTTACCATACAAGAAAGAGCATAACTCGATAAAATAAGTGTCTCTTCCATATCATACGTTAAACACGAACAGATAAAACTGCTTTTCGACCGACTTAGCCGCTTATCGACCGTATTCTTCGATACCACTCAACTAAGCTAAGCTGGAGCTCACAGTCCTCTTGATTCAATCAGTTCTGCACTTCTGATTTAACAGAACTGACACGATCATCCATGATAAGTTGTCTTGAAACGTCATTTTTTCTCTTTTTTTGGATTATTGTTGCTTGTCGTTGCTGATGTTAATGATGACAGGGGTGATAAACTGACGAGCTCATGTGTTAAGCAAAGGATTGACTACTGATAATAAAGTGATAGGGAAGAGCTCAAAGCACTGCTTTACCTTTAGCTTCTTTGAGATGAAAAGTACAAAATACTGCGAAAATTTCATGATACTGACAGAAAGTAAATATTATGAAGAGTTTTTTCAACTTTTCGTAATCACAAAACACGTGAGATGAGAGGGTAGAGATGATGTTACACCACACCTATGTAATTAGATTTTATGGACCTGGGCCAGACATGCATACTGCATACATTGTTAATTGACCTGAACTAAACCGAATTAACACTGATCTTTCATCCAGTCACCACCGCCGCCACCATCATTAAGCCGTGAACAAAACGGAATCTGTTAAATAGGTACGTGTTAAATAGTGTTGGTCCTTATTAGAGTCCAGTCACCGCAGCAGACACAACACGTTTTAAATAACAAGATAATATATTTTTTTGCAATATTGTTGAAATGGAAAGTTTTGAGATGGGTACTCATGGGCTGCAGAAGCCGGCGACGGAGGCAGAAGGAAGGGGAAGTGGTGGAAAGCTAGTATATTCGATAAATGAAAAAACCCCAATTGGTCGGTCGGCATTTATCGGTTTGCAGGTGTCTTGAACACAATCAGTGAGAATTGAGAAATCAGAATTTACAGTCGGTGCTCAGAATTTCAGGTTATCAAACTTATTTTACAAGCACTTCCTCATGATGGTGTCTAGCACTCTTTCTGCTCCGTATATTCTATGCCCAGCTCTGTGTTTACTTCCAACTGATCAAATGCGAGCCGAACTATTATCCAATATATTATTTGTGAGTGGATTTGTCACTTTGCTCCAGACGACATTTGAGAGCAGAGCAGCTTTGCTTTCATAGTTCCGGCGTTAGCGATTCTTTACCAACAGGAATGTCCTTCCACTTTGAAGATACAATTAATGAGTGAGGAGGAAAGAACTGCCTCCAACTCACGGGGTGACCAAGAGGACCAGGTTGAAGGCGAGGACGAAACATATGATTCTATTATGTACTGTACTGGATTAATTAACAGGCAGCCGCACCGCATATTATGTACTGAAAATGTGTTATGTTGTATGTGACTAGTTGGCGTTTTTGTTCATAAAATGGCTATCTTAAGGAGGCTTCCAATCTATCCGTCGTTCCGGAGCACTTGACATTGTTAATTGTAACAGTGACGTACTGGTTGTATTCGTGTCCTTAAAGTTGTAGTCATGTCTCAAGCTGTCATTGCCGTGTTTTAAAAGATGACAATAAATTAGAACGTTTACTTACTTGGATCAATGTTGCATATTCTTGATATCACAGCTAAAAAATAAGCACAGCTTCCTGCTCAGCTCTCCAAAATCTCGAATATGTTTACTTTTTTGCAGTGAACGGGAAGACGCTTTTCAGTATATATGCCGCAGCAGCCATATGTAGCCCCCATACCGGAAACAGTACAACTGTCTCCGGGGATTGGGATACTAGCCATGACTGCTTCTATGTCGTCTTTGTCCATTATGAACTTGAGGACTCCTGAACTTAAGGACTATTGGACGTGAGGACTTTTGAACTCGAGGATTTACAAACTGACGGGAAAGCAACACGATGTACCAGTTCCATACATAAACTAGAGAAAGTGTACAATACTTAAGAGATGATGAACACGAGAACTCTCAAACTGACGGAAAAGCAACACGATGTACCAGTTCCATACATGAAGTAGAGAAAGTGTACAATATACAACAGTGCCCGATTTCTCTCGTCCTCTTCGTTCCAGTGTTTGCTCAAATTCTTTGCCTTATCTACTTCTCACATGTAATACAGTCATTCATATCTTTATATTGTTGCTTGACTTGTATGCATCGTGAAAGTCATATAAACTATCATCACGGGATATCAATAATGGCGTCCCTCCAGAATTCAATACGAGACATAAAACGAATGGTTGGCGAGTATTGAGACAAGGTCGCAGAACTGGCAAGATTGCTGGATCACGAACGCCAAGATGGCGAGGCACTTTTAGAGAATCTCTTCATTTGTGCAAAGGATTTGGCCACAGCGATTGGGTTCACAGAGCTTCCCGCAGTCGATAGGAATGGGATCTTGTTGACGGGCTACTGGGACCGGCTCATGACACATGTACTGTCGTCAGTGAGTCACAAATCATGTTTGGGTCTTGAGCTATTTCCTGGACTGGATGCGGAGGAATTTGTCACAACGCCCAATGACACCGTTGAGGTCACCGCCACAGGACAGGATCAGAGACAACGCCAGCATTCCCCAGAGAACAATGTCACACCAACCCCCTCAGCGCCTTTTCTTGTCCGTTGTGTCCAAGGCGATTTGATCGTTTGCCCTAACTGCGAAATCACATCAGATCCCTCACAATTTGAGGGGGCATTCGGTTGTAGGTCGTGTGGTTATGTCGCAACAACTAGGAAGGCACTGGTCTCGCATTGTAACATTATACCGCGTGCTATGTAACATATCTGCCATGTATGTAATATATCCGAATAAAAAGTCATAGTAAAATAACAATGTATACAAGTAATTCCGTCCTATTTTTAGGTACCTAGGCTTTCTATATTTCTATCCACACTTCTGCATACCTTACTTTTATAGGTGCTTATTTTAGTGTAATTTTATTAGTGATATACATTAGCAATACATCCCTGCTTCGAAATGCGGGTATGTCTATTTTAGTAAAAATTACTTCTTATGTAACATGCAACCAAGTTGAACAAATTTTCTACTGTAAATTCAGCTTTAAAAAGATGTGTGATGTGAGTAGCTTGCTGGTAAATAAACTCTACTACTTTGGAGACCGTTCAATGGTTCCGCAAATCTTATCCTTGAAGTGAAACAGAGAAGAAGACAGAGTGCGTGAAAATGAAGACAAAATATTTAAAATTGCTTACAAATTTACTTTTTGCCCGTAAGCCATACAAAATGCATTCACTCAAAGAAAAATATTGCAAGCAATTGACTTTGAAGCTTCTTAAGACATTCCAGACAAACATATTAATGGATAAATGGATAGTAATAATTAGTAATTAGTTTCCTCCTGTTTTTCACTGTTTTAAATTTTATTTTTCTAAATAAATTTAAAGTTATGCCTTCGTTACATGCGGCGAATAAGAGGCGATGGTCTATTGGCAAGGAAAGGAATGGACAAATATATGAAGTGCATTGTACTGCTTGGTTACAAAAAAGACATTTGTAGACGAGATAAGGCGGGTATTACGAACATTAATAAATATTTAAAAAATTTATTCTAGCAGTGTAAACGCACACTTTTTTCGGAGATTGTTATGGATGCTTTAGTAGACCAAATTGGTAATATTTTCGCTCCGAAACTCCAGATTGATTTTGGCACTGTCAACAATGAAGGAAATTCGGGCTCCTAATCAATTCACTGTCGCACATACCATAAAGTTAAAATGATTGTAGAAAATATCAGACAGCATAAGAAAATTAAGATGGTCACAAGCATTGCGACCTAGATGATTTGGTTTTTGCAATAACTAGTTGCAAACGTTATAGTCATAGAATTTTTACGTTTTATGTTTACGAATATTACCACATTTTAAGCAAGACCTAGACCTTTTGTTCATTTAAAAAATAAGGAATTAGTATACATCGATTTATGAATAGAAATTTGCACTTGAATGCAAATTGATTCCGAACATATAAGTACTTAGCAAATATGAAAATATTTAAAACATACTGCTACTGTAATAAATCTTTAAAAGCTGTGCTTAAGTTTTAGCGCAAGTTTTTGGTGTGTCCAGATATTATTTGCGCGAATAAAATGAACTTCTCTTAACTAAATGAAATGGTTCCTTTGTCTTCTTACGTTCCTTCTTCTTTGTATTAAAAGTAATATTTTTTAACGTTTAACCTGATGAAGGAATGCGAATAAACTGGAATGGACAATTAAAATTCGAGACCTTGATAATGATTTAAAACAGCAATTATGCTTTTCTCACATCACTAATTGAATTTTACATTAACATTACAAATGGGAGGAATAGAAGAGTAATCCCAGAGGCAACCTGTAAATGAGAAAAAGTTGTGTTCAAAAATGTAATTTTTTATATGCTCATCAGAAAGACAATAGTTAGATAACTAAGATTCAACTTTTTTCAGAGTTCAAACTTCAATGTATTTTAAATGGAAAGGGGTCAGAGTGGAAAAATTCCCTTCACTTTGAGAACTTCACCGCCCACATTTTTCAAGTGGTGGTGGTATATGGCTGGTGAAAGTACGTTTGTGGAACGTATGAATAAATTAAATATCGCGATTCTGGGCACTTTTACAATGACAAACTTTTATAAGTTAAGCTTCAGTCCTGATTATTATTATTATTATTAATGTAATTTAATTACATTAATCAATTATTTAAGAAAAAAAGAAAAATACAAACAAGCTCATTCGGCATGCAAAATGCGAAGTTTTCAACTGCAATAACTGTCGAACGCTTAATTAGATATGCCGGAATATTGTGGAGTGTTGTGAAACGACTAGGAACCCTATTGATTGGTTTTTATTTAAAATGTTTCCTTTGGTGGGAATAATTTGTATCAAATTATGATATGGCTGAGTCAGATTTTAATTAAGTTGCTAATTTAATGAGATTCAGTTTCATTTATTAAAACAGGGGAAAAGAGTTACGGTTCGAGAAATCTATCCCAACTTATCATGCATCAATCACTACCCTCACAAATTTATCGTATGTGTAGATCAGAAAAAACACCATTATTGCAGACATAAAAAGGTGCAAGCTCAGCGAATTGTATGAAGAAGATTTTTGACATGACAGACATGATAAAAGGGTCGAGTAGTGTATAAGCAGGGACAAACATTTATTTGCGTATAAATAAATATATTTTAATTAATAAGATTTCCATCACGCAGTTCATTAGTTCATTTGAGTAGGTGACTACCAACGCATAAATGAAGCAAAACCTCAATTTTTACAGGTGATATAAGGTGAAGATGTGAAGAAAAATCAGTCTAGCCTATTTCTATAACGCCTACTCATGAAGTGACCACCAAAGACCGAATACCGAAATATCACTGGCCTGGCAAAATCGCTTGTGATGTCTAATGGTAACTCCGCCATACAATTACACGCATAGACTTCAAAAATTACACAAAATGATTAATTGGGAACTAGCCGTTAAATAGCAATATTAGATTCCCCGAAAACCTATGTAATTCGCTAATAATAATTCACTTTAAGTAACTGTGCCACTTACTACAGTGTACATCCGCATTGTTAAATTTTTATAACACGGCATTAAACGAATTGTGGGGGTTAGCTTTACTATTACATGTTACAGTGGAAGAATCAGTTTAATGACTTACTAGTTATTAATTAATAATTTAATAACTTGCTCAAAACTAACTGTTTGCAGTTTTTGCTGATAGTTTATGAACATTTAGAGATTTGAGTTGGCATTATAGAAATTGGCTATACTGATTTTTCTCACAGTGAATCCTGTTGTATTCCCCTTGTGTCTCACCTTATATATTTCGAGTTTTGCTTAATTTCCTTGCATGAACGTTTGATTCAACTAATTGAAATTATTACTTTATCACTACATTTCCATTCCTAGACTGCTTCTCACTTTACAAACATATTAAGTACCATTAAATTATCATGAATTGTATTGTGTATACACTTGTTAATACAATAAATTAAATTAAGAGTTAATGCCAAAATTTATGATTGTATTGTACTGATTTGCAAATTACCATTATGTGCAAGTTTTTGCTTAGCAAATTAATAGTACATATAATTTCCAGAATATGAAACCGACGCATATTGATTATATTGCTGTTGAAAATTAAACTGAATCTTCATTGAAATCTGTGACCTCGCAGTGATTTTTGCGTCAGATTCGGATATTCCCAATTTATTTGTTTTTCAGCATGTTTCTTTGCGTTTTTTAATTCTTCTAATGTAAATATGTGTATGGTAATATTGTGTTCATTAGGAATTGCGGTTAGTTTTTTTGTTAATAGGTACATACTAACGTCTTGATAAAACACAGTGCCTGACAATATATATTCACTGAAATTGTGTTCATTTAATTGAATTTTGTCTTCTTTCTCGTTCAAAGATGTTTGATATGGATCATTAAACGTTTGTCGCAATGATGAGTGTTTGGAAAAGTTGAAGTTATTTTGAAGTATAGTGGACAAATTTCTACTTCATCTATAGGATTATCAATATCATTCTGCATTTGAAATTCAGTCAACTTGTTTTGGGATGTTGAAAGTGGTATGTGTTCTTTTATTTGCAAATTTCTACTGCTTCTTCTCACTGGTATATATGGAATTATTACGTCTTCCAGTAATTAATTTGCATCTCAATAGACGGTATTTTTCTTACATATCTTTGTCTCGCAAACCATAGATTTAATAGTAGGTTTAATACATTTAATTTCATCATCTCCTTCCCTGCTGTATTTATTATTCTTTTAACATTCATCCAGGAATTGTTGAAGAAATGCCAATGCTTATAGTTCCACACCACGAGAAATTCGATTTTTATCGAACATACGCATATCTAGAAAATATTTAATATTGTAATCTTCATCATCGTCTTCACCCGAATCTTTCTTTTGTTTATTTCTAGTTATTTTTTTACGTTTCGTTTTTATTGCTACGAGAGCGTTCGGTGATGTTGCTGCAAATACCGTTCCTGCGAAAATTCCTAGGATTTAAACTTTATGACCTTCAATATACCTGCAACCTGATGGAAGCCACTCATTTATCAAATGTTGTGCCAAGGGGTCCATTTACACTTTCTTATAACGGAGTAGTTCCTTTCGTCTTATTATATGTAGAACTCTGTCCTGCCATATGAATAACAGAAACACCTATATTCAGTGTCTCATTTCTTCCATGTATCCTGGTCACAAAAATGACGCCTTGCTGATTATTAAAACCAAAATACAAGAAAAAAATATACATAATTTTATAAAAATAATATTTTTTGATCGTTAATTTTTATCAAATTATGATAAAGCTTAATCAGATTTTAAGGAAATTTCAAAATTGAAAATATGTTTCTAGGAAATGAGGTTTATATTGATCTTATCCTCCTTATCCCTGTGCCGCCGCATTCCGGCACCAAACGCGAAGGGAATTTTTTATCCTCCAAACAAACTGATTTGCAGTAGTTTGCTGGGTAAAGAGGTGGAATAAAGTAAAGTAGAAGTAAGGCTGAAACCTTCTTCATCTGCTTGGAGAAGGTAGTAGAGCAGACTCTTTTTAAAGAAAAAAGAGAAACGCACAGTAAAACATGCACTACAGGTAAGTATGTAGCACTATAACACTGTATATGTATTTTCAGGCAATTTTCTGGTATTTGTTCTTAAAGTACTCTTGTATTCTTAACGAGCTTATTTGGAATGTTCGCCACCTGGCACCTCGCAAATGCAAACTTATGCCTGTAAGGATTCCATCAACGGCTTCAGTAGTAACAGCGACTATGAGTAAGGCTCGGAAGTTTATGACATAAATGTCCTAAAAATATGTATGACAATATGACATCAAAATAGGCAAAATATGACATGAAATA
>JAQIXW010004248.1:0-11887 GCA_034700685.1 Willowsia buskii
GCAGAATGATCTTGCAACGTGCTTTCGTGATGCATGTCATGATCATCCTTTCTCCTCTTATCATGATGACAACAGTCTTCCTGTTTTTGTCTTTGTTACTATTTTTGTCGATCTCTTGTTTCGCAATCTCCTCCTTTGTACATTATTTACCTACAATCTATCGAAAAAACAATGCTGTAATCCCCGAGATCTCACATAATATATATCACTCTTGTTTTGTGTCTTGTTTTTCTGCTGCTGATGGCGCAAAAGGATAGGATGAAGTGGAAGAGATGATATTCCTCTCTCTTTCTTATTGCTTATCTTGTGAAAGCTTTTCCATTCTGTGTATATCCAATCTACTTACTTTTATTCTTTTTTTTGGGAAGTGAAAATAATGTATTTCGTGCAGTAGCTAAGCTATCGGAGATTTATTGAGTTTTTTTTAATGCCTTATAGACCGAATCCTACTTTTCCGCTTCAGAGAATGGTGAAAGTCTCTCTGCAAAGTAGGATTCATATGAGTGGTATGATAGAGAATCGAGAGTGCTGGCTTTTTGGTCTATGGCTGCTCAGTCAAGTGAAAAAATGATCTATGCTTTTTTATTCTCATGTCGACATTTTCATTTTTTCAATATATCGTATTATATCGAGTCAAAAAAAAAAAACGACGGGAAGGGATTTTTCAAAACAAAAATGAATTTTTCCTGCTGACTACCGAGCCGTGTGTAATAGACATGATGAAACTAAAAGAGCAAGCGTTTTAATTTTATGTCATGTTCCATTACTTCCATCCTCATCATCATCTCTATAAGCCCCGCTTCCACTAATGGCATGAGTGTAATGGCTTTTACTACTGTTTGTTTGTTCTGAGAGAAGAATCATGAAGGAAGATGATGTATAGTTTATTGGTGGAGATTGAATTTTAATTGTGTTATTCTACCACCCATACATGTTGTCATAAGGGAAGCCTCTTCTGCATGCTCTACCATTTCATACTTTAATTCAATGCAATTACCATGCGTAACAATATTAACTTACTAGGAAAAAGGAGAGAACAGAGGATACATAATACATTCTGTAGACTCAGCAAAGCCCATCTCGTCAATATCACTCGCTCGCACAAAATTAATAATAAAAATGTATATAAAAAAGCAGGCATGAGCTGGAGCTGGAGAACATGACGACAGGAGGTTATTATTATAAGGATTCACATTAAGCTATGCTGAGATTTTAAACTAACTTTGGAAGCTAAATGAAATGATAAATTGCTGCTCATATCGTAAAAGAACTACTACATACTACAGACAAAGCCTTATGAATATTTCAATATGGGAATTAGAGGGGCTTCTTATTTGCATGAGTTTTTGTTACAGAAAGAGTCACAGAGTTAGTATAGCAATTTCAAAACATAAATATGAATGCCCTCCATAATCCCAATTTTGACTTGAATGATTGTGCACACATTTGTATAGTCATAATTCGTATTGGTAATGAAATTTGAAGAGATGAAAAACTCGGTACACATTTCATTTCCCAATGTTTCAGTTTTGTTTTCTCTTCTTGTCTGTGTATGTAGCAAGGATTTCTCTTGCCTTCCAACGCCATTATAACCACCTACTAGAAACTGTTTTATGGGAATTTGCGAGCAGTGAGG
Organism: Willowsia buskii; assembly: GCA_034700685.1. NCBI lineage: Eukaryota > Metazoa > Arthropoda > Collembola > Entomobryomorpha > Entomobryidae > Willowsia > Willowsia buskii. Next base: position 1,637 of record JAQIXW010004248.1, read on the forward strand.
GATAGACAGAAAATGAGGCAGATAATGTAATAATACGTAATGCTCATATAATATACATGATAACATGTGAGGAGAACGCAAATTTTATGATGCATGAGAGCATGGCAAATGCCAAAAAGGCAGAAATTTTATGCCTATATGGCCCATGGGATGTAGATAAGGAGAAAGGAAGAAAAATACTAATGTTTTTGTACTCTCTCTTTCTGTCTGACAACGGCTTCTGGTTTTTGCAATGGCTTGTTGCTCCAGTTATATTATATTTGCTCTTCTTCTGCCCAAGTGATCTTTTCAGAACTCCATCATACATCACACTACGCGAAACAGATTCTAGCATAAAAAAACAAAACAAACAGTTATGCAGTCTTTCTTGCTGGGTATACACAGTGGTAGCAATTTATGAATTTATTATTATCTTGACTATAGATTTTTTTATATATGTATGTATAGTCTACGGTTTTTGGAGCTGGACGTGCGGACGTGCTCTTTTTTATAGGGCAAAATACTAAAAAGAGAACAAAATAATAAACAGTTGCAGAGTTATTTTAGTATGGCTTACACTTTGTAGAAAATGAGGAGAGAATCGCCAAAGTCAATATTATTCATAGTCATTTTTACCACATGAGTCATGATTCATGCATTCTCTTTGTTTCTTCATGATTGCGCAAGATTCACAACTGCAAAATAAATACATGTATTTTCGCTGTACAATTTAGTCTGCTTTTGTGTGTGAGTGTGCGAGCGTGAGTTATGCGCATTTGTAAGTAATTTATTAAGCCTCTTTTCATTTTTTATTATTTCAATGTGTTATTTGGCAAGCTGGCTAAGAAAAAAAGCAGGTTTTTGACTTGATCTGACATTCCCAAACATTTGAGTCTAGTTCATATAATCTGAATTTTTAACTGGTCAAACACAAAATATCTGTCTGGCAGCTACATATATGAAACCCATGTTGTCATGCCATTATGATGAGCCATCCTTATGATGCAAGAATGTTTTCTATGGATTCTGTATACTTTTCGTAAGGCTTTCGCCTCTGGTCAAACACGTTGCAAAAATTTTTCTTGTGTTTTTCACCCTCGCTTTTAGCTGTAGTGTTTCACAAAAGGAGAAGAGACAGGACACGAGTATGAATATTGAATATTAATGAAACTGCGGAAAAAACTTCAATATTTAAGTATCTGCAGTGTGAAATGAATTGAGATAGGAGAACACATATAGATTGCATAATAATTAATGATATACATGTTTTGCGTACTTGGTCAGCAAGCTCAAAGCTAGCGGCGTAGAAAAGTATACGCAAACCAGTGTGCAAACCCTGAAATAAAATGAAGCGATAGAAAATGGTATGCATAATTTAACATGCTAATCAATTAAAATATATAGAGGAGAAGTACTTTCAAATTATTAAAAGCTATACATTCCATATTAGTTTGTTGCATCACATACTATGTATCCATCTTCATCGACTTTAAATGCTTAACGCATCACCAATACAAGAGTTCTTGCTCCAAAAAATTAAGTTTGCACAGAAGCCAATGAATGATATTTAAAGAAGACGTGGCAAAGCTTTACGAGTAAAGTGCAAACCATTAAACATTGTAAAGTCAATAAAAGCGTATCAAAATAACCATTGGGTTAATGCGTTTTCTAAATGAAATCTAAAACACGTGCCTTACTCAAGGCATAAGATACCGCGAGTACCTTTGCTCGCCAACCTGCTCAGTCAATTATTCTAACTGTAAAAATAATTGTAATGATAGTACTGATTCTACAGCGGAAACTATGTATGACCCAGCTCTTGTAAATATGCATGATATTTTTCCTACATCCTGTAAAACTGCAGCGTTTTCAATACCTTAAAATGTTTCCTTTTTAGAGTCACTAGATACCACACATTACTCCTCATTCCAAAGTATCATGCCATCAAAGTACTTTGTTTCGGTCTCTCGTGGGTAAAGCGTGTTCTACGACGTTTGTAAAACTCAGCATATAAAAGGAACAAGTTTTTTTTAGCAGTAAAAAGTAACTTTTTTCATGAAAAGAAGTAAATGTGAAAATTATGATGATGGAATCGAAGGTATAATGGCTGCTATTATTGGCTACACACTCTATGAAGACCCGGCTAGTTCTATCGTTGTCGTTTTTCTTTACTATATTTTCAGGAAAGTGCCTAGCCCATAAAAAAGGTTATTTTAATGGGTGTACTATACCTACCTCCACACAGTAAATTTTTCTTACATGTACACATGTTAAGATTGAAACTAGAAAGGTTTTTACATCTCTGCGAGACCATTTTCATCGGTAAGTTTGCTTTTTAATTCAAAAGATTGTTTAAAAAAGGTGTATAGTGGATGATGATGGCTCACAGGGAATAAACCACGTAAACAATTTCTGCCTTCAAGAAAAGCAAGATATAAAAGTTTTCCATAAACATTACCTTTTTCATTGGTATTCAGCAACAATCTTTTATTATCTGCCAGTATGAATTTTCCTTCCTACCCAATTTTGTGGAGTGTATCATCTACCTTTCGTTTTTCGTTGTTACCTATCCGAATGCTAGTTTATAGTACCGTCAGAAGAAACCATCTATCTGCATTTATCCACCCATCCACAGAACATAAACTACGTTTACGTACTCAACAAAAACCAAACATCCGTTGGTCCTTTTCAAGCCATTTAACTTTTTACAAATTCACACAATTACACCGTCTCCCTCCATATCTCTTCATAATAATAAATATTTTTACCTTTTATGAAAAGCATATTTCCCTTTCCCTTATTGATGCTGATCTGGTGATCCAGCTATCATTACTTGTTTAGAAACTTTTTCTTCCTCAGTAAAGCATCAGAAACACGTAGCAAACCACACCACAATATACACAGCAGTTAATATACAGACCTGCATCAACATCCTCATCTCATAATCTCGCCACTCAGCACCAAAAACTTTTTCAGGTTTACTTTGTATAAATGGAAGGATATTTTTTCATCTCTTTTTGGGTGTCTGGTCCATCCACATTGTAGGCATATGTATTGCGTGTCGGTTCATCCATGTCCATCCATACCCATTTATTATATCAGCAGCATCATTACACTTCACCCTTTCCTCCTTTTCATGTAGCAGTTTTCACAGAGATACAGATAGAAACATATAGAGACCCTGTGTAAGTGAATACTTACTTAACATGGAATATGAGCGTAAAGTAATTTTTGTATACATGAAAGGATGCCTACTGAAAGAGGCAATAAACAAAAAAAATATATGGGCCATTGCACTGCATTGACTGCATTACTTACTTCAGCACTAAAAGATGCTAATATGCCTGTCTGTGTGAGTATCTCTTTGTGAAGGAGTAGAGTGGGTTGGTTTACAAACTGTCATGTCATAAAGGCAGTTATTAGAGCCAATATTATCGTTTCCTACCCGAAGAAAAAACATTTTTATATCCTTTTTAGGCTCAGAATATTACATGCATGTGGTTTTGACGAGCAGAGAGGATGGACTTGATATAAACAATTGAAGGAAACGGATGATGAACATGAGCGAGTTAAAAAAATACAGCAGAGGCTGAAAGAAGACGAGAGCTGAGTAATGTGAGATGACACATTTTTTGCAGAGCAAAAAAAAAGAAGAACAAGTAGTAATGAAGGAGATGTGAAGTTGTGAGTAGTGAGCTTTTTTATCAGAGCACGCAAAAAACTATATAGAGAGAAGAGACCGGCTCTTTCTTTTGGGTTTGTTCTGTTTTGTCGGCAAAATAAAAGGAAAAAAACATATAAGAAGCGTTTACTTTGCCTTGACTGAATTCTTCTTCTCTTATTTTCATTCTTGGAATCTCATCGTTGGAAGTAAAGTGGTAGTTGTGTAGGAGCGATGTGAATTGGTAAAATAGTGTCGATTTGGGGTGTATGTGTGTGTGTATGTGTGGCTGTAACAAAATAAAAGGTCTACCGGACACTTTGCTCTGGAGAAGCAAGAAACTCAAGTGCGAGGGAGTATATAACTCGCGTATATTTCCTCTGGAGCAAACTAACGACAAAACTACTCCAATAATAAGGACGATAATGATAAAGGCCCAGTGATATAAAGTACACAAGAGAAATTTATTTTCTATACAGACAGAAATACGGTTAAAGTTCCAGTGTTTTTCCAGCTCTCTGGAACAGCACAACAAAAAAGCACTGTGTGAATGCTATTTGAGAGCTGGACTTCCATAATAAAAAGAGATTTTTTTTCTATCTTTACTGTGAAGATAGGCAGTTGGTCGGTCATTGTCGAAATCGCGAGCGAGCTCGAACTGAACTCCAGAACTCCACTGGAGTTAGTTGCCTGCTACTGCTGCTGTTGTAGTGTTTTTCTGGAGTAAAAAGTGGGAGGAGGAGATATCCACTCCATGCATAGATCTTTCGTTCACTCCATTTCTAACAGCATCGCATATCAGTTTGCACTGCGGTAGTAGCTCTTCTCTCGTTCCTGCCAACGGTAAAAAACTGCAGGTCTCTCTGGATATTGTATAACAGTGTTGCTTTCTCCGCTGACCTGGTGAAATATTCCGCTCCTGGAATTGGAGGAAACACTTTACTCCACTTTCCCATCGTGTGTGTGGTGTGGTGTTTTTGTTGTGTGTGCTAGGACAAGAATGTGAAATGAGCTGAATAAAAGAAAGAAAAAGGGAATATTATCATCTTCGAATAATAACAAAATATTCAGAGCAAGAAAATAAAACGGTGGGAATTGCTATGATTTCCATATAAAGCACTTAGAGAAAAATAATACGTTCAGTAAAGTGAATACTTACTCTTTGCTCTAGTTAGCATGATCGCCATCATCATGGCGTGGTCTTTACAAGGTCCTTGAGGAGAGGTGGATGTTGGAGGAGGTGAGGTGTGTGTGAGGGGACTAAAAATAAAAACAGAAAAAGGGAAAGTGAAAATAAAACTGGAGTGCAAACTTGTGTTTCCATCTTGGAAGATAAATGAAAACTGATCTCGCCCATTTCATTTCACACCTATAGCTAGACGGTTCCATTAACTTTCCATTTTTGGTTATCAAGTTTTTTATCTTATCTTGGAGGAATGGGAATTATCGTATGAATATACAATTACCATTTCTCTCTGGGATCTGGGATCATATCATCGTCAAGAAAAATAAGTGCTAGCGTTTATTTTAATGGAATTGGTGCGTCGGTTATAACCAGAAGGCTTTCTCTTTCCCATTGTTTATCGATCTTTGAGCGACTTTGTGTGTGCGCTATCTATTTTCATGGAATGAGTAGTCGCGAGGAGGAGAAAAAAACGGGGAAATATTATCTCTCGAGCTTTTAATCTTGATATGTAGTTGGATAAACAGAGAGGGACAGGAAGACAGTAACCAAAATTGATGGGTTTTCCAGGCAATATTAGAGCACACATGAGAGAACTAATTTAGCGAATCGAACGATGAAATAATAATGGAATCGGGTTAGATTAAATTAAAATATACATTGTCAAATAAGAAATTGTCTAGTTTCGGATAGCTCAATAGCACAAACAAAAACCGTAAAAAAGGTTTCTCTAATAGCTTGCTGAAGAAGATAAATATCAAAGTAATCAAAAGTGGGAGGGTAAAAGTCATATCAATTAAAAAATGCTATGAAGAAGAGATAAACAAGTCAATAAAGAAATTTAAGGAAGATTGACAGGTTTAAAATTAGCAAATATCTGGGAACTGTGCCATCCGCAGGAGTTGTCCAGTTCTCCAGCAGCTTAGCTGCCTGCTCCAGAACAGCACCATCAGCGCAGCATGCAGTGCATCAGCTGAGTCCCTCTGGTTCCAGCGCAGCGTCGTTGTCAAACCTCTGAAATTGTCACTTTCTATATTTAAAAGTGCGCAGTCATGATCTTCATTAATGCAATGTTATAGTTCCTGAACAAATAATATTAAAGTTCCAGTTGCTTTCTAAACTTGTGCAGTATTATTTTTTCTATTCGAAAGATATCCAGCATTCCATGCGAACGATAAAATTCTATTGATCATGAATCATGTTCTGTCCAGAAGCTATTGTGATGATAAGTGATAAAAGCTTTGTGCAAAAACTGAAGCTCTGGAAACGCATGCGAGCAGCTTTCTGCTAAAGAAGCATTCCTTGGATGTACGAAATTCCTCGTAGCTTCGATTGTGTCTAAAGTTTTCCTCTTCTGGGTCAACAAAAGGTGCGAGGCATCTTCCCAGAAAAAGTTTATTTTTATCATATCGTCAGTGTAGAAAGTCTCCCAACAATAGCTTCAACAATAGGAACTCCAAAGAAAGAAATTAACAAAATGTTGGACACCGGGCGTTGGGATCCAGGTAAGATAATCCGTTAAACCATCGTAAAATTATGGAAAGAAAAATGACGTTGTTGTTCAATACATTATTGTTGATTTTTTCTGGAGGAAGTGCTTTCTTCTGCAACAAATTTCTCTGCAGAAAAAGGTCGATTTTAGCAGTAAATCATGCATAAAGTAAAGTGCAAAAGCACATTAGTGCTAATAGCAGACATTAGGGTGAAATAGCGGAGGAAATGGGAGTCATGAGAAAAGGCAATTTATTCCAATTAAGAGGTGAAGCTAACCATTCCCGCTCCAATTATTGTATTTCATAAGAACCTTACTTTTCTTTGGTAATAAATCATCTAGCTAGACAAGAGTAGTGTACTTTACCATTAACGACAATAATTATTAGAACGACTGCAATCACAATACAAAATATACATACATGCATTTTTGCTGATCACGCTCTTCTCGGTTATTGTAGTGCTCTCGAAGCTGCTGCTCACACTGGAGGAGTCCCGACCCAACCTTCCCTCCGGCTGCGAGGAAGAGTTGGGTTTTCTCTCAGATCTCCTCCAGAGTCGAGAGTTGCACGCCCTCGTCAAAGTCCACAATTCCATCGAGCAAAAAGACGGAGACCGGTTTTGTCCCATTCTCTCGAACTCTGTTCAAGTGGCCGAGGAAGTGATGGAACTGGTGGCGAGTCAAGCGAATGAGGAGAATCCAGAAGCTTGCGATCTTTTCGACATTCTTCAGAATCCTCATCTTCAAGGACTCCTCTACTCGCATGACATTATCGCACAGAAAGACTATTTGCCCAAGTTACCAGACATACCGCCGGATCTGGAGGATCCAGAGGATCCCGAAGAGACCATCAAAATTGTTCAGCTTGTCAAATCCAGTGAGCCTTTGGTAAGCAAAATTAATTATTATGAATGTTGGATGCGTAAAATTCCAGAATTATGGAGAATATATATTCTGTTGTGTTATGTGAAATGCCAAAGAATATATAAAACAGATGAAAAATATTATAGAGCTATTAGCCCTTTCGAAATTCTTATATGAACATCTCCGTACCAAAAAAAGATTTATGAGTCGACAAAAAAGGGGATTTTATGGCCAATTCACATCTTGTAATCATTAATCATGTCATCTTTTTTTGAGCATCCTGAAATTATTAATGCTATCACATTGCGAATGTCTTTTTATTACATTTAGAGCCAAGATATTGTGCGTGTAATACTTACATGACACATTATTATTACATTTTACTATTATCATCGCATTTTCAATCCTCATATTCCAATCCTCCAAGGACTGTTTATACATCGGCCATTAGTAGAATAGCTTGTCAATTTTAAAATGGGAGTAAGAAGGGTGACTCCGTTTACATACGACGTAAAATTTTAAAAGCAGATAAGCTCTTGCATGAATCAAGGAAATGAAAGCTGTGACAACCCTCTTTACTCCCATTTTAAATATAATACGCAGTAAATCGGAAGCAATCACAATTCCATTAATTTTGCATTTCATGCTGTCAAGCGAATCTAGCTTTCTAGTGAAAAAAGATCATAATCCGTTATATTCAATGACGGCCCTAATAGAACGTGATGTGTGAACATTCCCTTTTACTGAATATTATTATCTGTCTCTAGAATCAACCTAAATCTCAAAATCCTTCCTATCCTTTCCTGAAAATAGCATTAGTATTATGATATTTCTAACGAGCTTTCTCTCTCTCTCTCTCCGTCCCTGTCTCACTCTCTTACACTTTCTCCCAATCTCAGAAGAAAATTGTATGCTTTATACTCGGGTATATTTTCTCTTTTGCTCTTTGTTAATGCTGCCCTCGCATTATGTGCACATTACTATCAAAAAATCTAAGGACGGAGCCAAAACCGCTGAGCCTATCGTGGTAAGAGTTCATCTCATCATCAAAAATATATATTTTTTATAATCTAATCTACCTTGTTTGAAAACGCTCTCTAAGAACTCAACGTTCTCTTATCATGCGTGTTCTCTCGTGTGCGCCCTTTTTGCGGTTTTATTGTGTGTGTGTTCCATTTTGCAATCTATCTTGTTCCCCAATTTCTCATCCTCGCTTTCATGATGATCTATGTATGCATTGTTCCCTGTATAAAGTCACTGAGAGCAGATATGAAATTTCCTTCAGAATTTCCGGGAATTTCCGGAAGAAAAAAATTTCCTGTAATCTGTCAGCTCTAAAAACAATTTGTCAAAATTTTCAGGGTTTTCATCTTTTCTTTTCTTAGCTTGATCGTTGCAAAAATGTATTGCATTTTCTGGCATGTTTCTCGGGTATAATTTTGGTATTGGTACTATGCTAATGGTAATTATGATTTTATTGTTGAATTGCGTGTTGTGCGAGCCATGTTATATGATTTGCTGTCTATTTATTTTTATGGGATTTTTGGAATGAAAATAATAACCATTTATGCTCATGCTCTCGCTCAGAAGCCATATAAAAGGCAACTAATTTGTTTGTATTTACATTGGTAATAACGATAACATATTATTTCGAAAGTGAATATATATATTTGTAGGGCTTTGGGCTGATGTTTTTTGCGTTGCATTTGCTCGGCAATCACTCTGAAGAGAAAGTTAATACAATTCGTGCTTTTTATTCATTCACTTCTCTTTTTTCCTTTTTTCTTCTCTCTCTTTCTCGTTGTCCTTGTGGAAACGAATAGGGTGCTACAATCCGGAAGGATGAGGAATCCGGTAAAATCGTGATTGCACGTGTGATGCACGGAGGAGCGGCGGACAGATCCGGGCTTATATTTCCTGGTGACGAGGTAATCGAAGTGAATGGCTATGCGACGGATGGGAAAACGCCGGATGATGTGCTCCAAATCTTGAAGGCGTCGGAAGGAACCATTACATTTAAATTAGTGCCAGGAGATACGGGAAAACATAAGGTAAGCTGTACTTATGCTAGCATAAAATCAATAAAATGCGCTAAACTGTAGTGGATTTTAATGGAATACATGCAATATTTTGATTTTCATCTGCAGAGAGAAAGTAAGGTACGAGTTCGCTGCCTGTTCAATTACACCTCAAAAGATGATCCTCACATTCCGTGTGAAGATGCAGGACTGGATTTCAAGAAAGGTGACATTCTTCACATTGTCAGTCAGGATGACATTTATTGGTAAGCGTGTTATTAATGATGATGACTCTTCTCATAGTACTTAAAAAATTAAATGGGAATTCATATAAATTCAAGGGGGAAGCACTTTTCAAGAGACATTTTCATACTTTCCATGTTTTTCGAAGCCGTCATGTCGTCGTCGTCGTCGTTTTTTTATGATGATAATATTGAGTGACAAATCACTCTTCTTTGCTTCTCCTCGACATTTTTTTATACAAAACTTATCACATCTTACATATTCTCCATTTATTTTCCTCCACTTCCATTGCCACTCGTGAATGAAGCAATAAAAAAGATGGGAGAGAACTTGCATACATGTTGTGTGTGCGCTGGTTATGCTGCTCAATTCATTCATTCATGGTTGTCATCATGTCATGTCTTGTCAAATCCACTCTTTTTCTCTCTCTACTCTCTGGTTCCATATACCTACGCGTGTTTATATGCATGTCCTTGTGACAGAAAATAAGTTGTTTTTCCTCCTCTCATGATCATCATCATCATGACGATGGGGCTCCTGGCTCAGCCACCACAAAATGCTCTTCTCTCCTTGGTTCGTTCGCTTTATGTGCCTCCAACATTTTCATCCTCATCGTCAATAATTGTCCCACTCAGTTCCGTTTTTGATTCCTTCCTTCCTTCCTTCTTAAATTTTCTCCACCAATCTACAAAATCAAAGCGTGCGTATAAAAGCAAAAAGGGAAAAGTGTTTTGCTACACATTTTTTCACAATGCGGTATTTTTTCTAAGAATTTTTCTGCCAAGTTTCGTATAAAAAAATCGGCTATATC
>JAQIXW010004249.1:0-11884 GCA_034700685.1 Willowsia buskii
AAGTCGAAAGAAAAGTTGAGAAGCAACAAAAAGATTTCCTCCTTAACTTGTTTAAAATGTTTCCTATTATTTCAAATCAATGTCGATAATATAAAGTATTTAACAATTTGAATTTATGAATCCAAATTCTCAAACAAAATTGAAAAATGAGCAGTAAAAGCACAAGAGACATGTTTAAATATATGAAGCCAAAGACGATCTCCAGAGATTAAAAAACTGTCCACAACACCAATCTGTGAGCTACTTTTGAAATATTAGATGTAATGATCATGAATTCTAGTTATCTATTTTATTATTACCTAAGCCTATGTTAAAAACCACTAAAACTATACGTGTTTAAGCCTTGTATGACTGTGCTTTGTACATTTTGAAAATCTCAACATTTAGTCAAGTTATTTAAAAGAGCGTATCTAAAATGATCTTAAATTACAGTACTACCTTACCATTGTGTACGCGTCATTGGTACTAGCAGCAATGTCAAAGGTGAAGCCAGTGAACCGGTTTCAGACTTAAATATTCGTTGTTTTTGTGATTGTGACAATACACGTTTAACATGAAATCGTTAATTAGTCAAGCTTTCTCTATTTGATTTATTTCTGCGGAAAAAGTTCCCAAATTGTTTTATTTCTAAGTTGATTTTTTACAGTTTCACATCTCTTTTTACGATTGGCACATCAAAATTTCTTAAGGAATAGGGAGTGTAGAAAGACTTTGTTGGCATCCATTATAAATATTTTAGACTGTGATGTTAAATTATTAAAAACACATGTAGTGATTTAGAAGTTGGTTCATAGCTAGGTCTTTATACTTAGACCGGGATGACAAAGGGAAATATAATCTGCTTTATTTAATTTCCATTCCCCTAACCAATTGGTAAATGTACTTGCGTTGAAAAAATAGAGTAAAATCTACCATCCATACTAGCCTATTAAGGTACCATGGTTTAATTCAATGAGATTAACGTCCTTCAGTAAAGCTCAAATATTTTCAATATTTTTTATCAGTATTGTGGTATAAAATGGTGCAAAATCGGTGTCACTGAAAGGTATAAATTATAAGGTTTGTGCTAAAAAATGCAGTATAATTGGGTATTCGAAATTTTAACATTAAAAGACTTTTTACTTGTCTCGACACAAGAAGCCAGATGGATGAAATTTTGCCTTGTATCGTCAAGTATTGGTATATGTTGATATGGCTTTTAATTACGGTCGTAAAATAATTATGTCCTAGTAGTATTTTCCCCTTATCGATCGTATCGTGATTATTGTTTTTAAACGCTTTTCTCTTTTATTGTAGAAGTGACACTAAATATTCCGTGTGCTGCTCATATTGTATTTTTATTGTTAATGAACCGATTTTAAACAAAACAATGAAACAAAATTGATTTTATGAATACGAGTCGTTATACCTGATGGACGATAAACGAGTATAATATTGCATTTCCAAGCGACATGAACAAAATTAATGTACCTTATCAAGTCTTTATTAGCAATATTTAATATCATGTTAAGCATGTAACCAAACTCTACAGAGGGGTTTTAGGGTTGTAAAAAGGTTTTGTTTGTTACAAAATTCTCTTTAAAAAAACCTGCCATGGCAAATCACTATACTTTGTAGTCAATCCCATCATGTCATTTTGTTTTGATTTAGTTTAATATATTGTGATTTAATTAGCCTTTAGTTAATGGAGGCAAGCATATAGTTTTTGGGCAGTATTTGTGTAGGAATTGTAGATATTGCATAAGGTATGATAAATACATACAATATAATATGATCTTTGAGCGAGATTTTCATGAAAAGAGATTCGTCAAAGAAAGGACAGAAATAACGAGTGCGACTGCAGTTTCATAACATCAGAACTCTATCAAGTATCCACTATATTATTAAAGTAAATTGCTAACTATTCAACATAGCCCTGTCAGGAAGTCTTGTGGAGCGATATCTATAGTAATTGTCATTTTTTAGGTTAAAAAATTTTGTTTGCAAAAAGCAGTTTCCGAATCCAATTGTGTTACAAAGTGTTGTGCCTACGAACTTTTACTTGTCATTTATTAAGCATAGGTTTTATTGGTTTTTGAGTTATTATATAATTTTAGGATTGTACCAAAACCTGTCAACGAGGAGAAAAGTCAGTCGTGCCACTCTAAATGTCGTTGTTGTTTTAATGAATTTTAGGTTACAAAAATACTTCCAAATAGCATACAATTTTTATTATAGACCGACCAGTGGCCTCCTCTGTGAAATAACCAAGGTGTAATATAGATTTTAAAAAGTATTATTCTCGAGCTGGCAATTTTGATATGACTATATAGCTTAAAGTGTAATGTTAAATCATTACCACCACCACACAACTAGTAAATCATTCTTGAATTAAAATCAACCACCGACTTTGTCTGTAGAGTTGAAAAGGGAAGTGCAAATCTTTCCGGCATCTATATCGAAAATCATTTGTCACCGCATATTATAGTGAAGTTGTTATAAGAGGGAAAGAAATAGGGAGTTATTTAGTCTTGTGCGAAATTGTTTAAAAGGTTGTTGGTTGTCAGGATCCAGGAAAGGAAAGGGTACCACGTGTTCATTATGATACTATCGTTCTTAATTGGCTTATTGTTCTCAGGCTGCTGCTTTCTCTGTGACATCAATCAAAAATGCTTGTAATGTTAGTCAAGTCAAGTGTTTCACACTAATTCCCCAATATATTAATTTTATTCAGGTATTGTATCGCCATCGTCGTCACCATTAATGTCGATTTCTTTATTAACATTTACGCGACATGCACGTCTCTAAATATACACACACGTACGTACGATTGTTGAATAATATGTTGATTAAAGGTGTATATTAATTTTTAGTTACTATTATACCTCGAAATGGAAAGCAGAGACACGAACCCTGTTTTTCATCTTGGTTTATTTTGTGATTGTGACATTAATAGTTTCCTTTTGCTTTAGTTCACTAGTAATATATATTATTACAGGTTATGTTACGGTTATACTCCATAAACGATTTGTAGCTTTTTGAATAATGCAGTTGAATCTTTAATTGTTAATTATTTTAGTAATATTATTATTATTATAACTACATTCATGTTTTTATTTTGCAATCAGACCCCTGTGATATATACATTTATATTATGCTGTTACGTTTATGAATATCGTTAATTGTTATATACCAACACGTACTTTTAGCATGCATGTACACATGAGGAAATAATGGTGATGCGGGGGACACTGAATTGTTCAATTGCTCACTGTTTAATCATCATACGCCAAACAATTGCTTGTCTAATTATCATTAATATTATTATTTACTGCTACTTTATAGGCTGCACAAAGAACTAAGACATTGTTTATTTACGTTACATGAATAGTGAATAGATAGTCAAGAATTAGTTTTAAAACTTATTAAAAATCATTGAAAAAACGAAAAAAAAATTGTCAAAGTTAGGGATCTGAAGGTGTGGACTCACTATGAAGGAATTTAAAGGGTGCGTTTATTAATGTACTTTGATTTTTTGAGTATGGCTATTATAATATCTGTCTGGTGATTTTCACACAGCTTTGCAAAAATGACTCACTTTCAACATATACCTAATACTAACAATAACTATAAAAAATTGTCCAAAGAACGCGAACTGGCCTTCAAAAGTGCGTATGTGCATAAACAGATGGCATTTTCCAAGTCAGGCTTATAATTTTAAGTGATAATAGACGCACTTCTTAATTTTTAAAAAGAAAGTATGCATTAATACATTTTTAGTTACTCGAGGATTTTAAGTTTAAGAGAATGTTTTAATGAAGCATATATAGAATATAATATGCAGCATTAAGACATTGGTCCTGCTTGTGTTTATGGAAAACGTTGGTAGCTGTTAGGTAAAGATAATACCGATAGGCAATGCAACAATCCGATCTGTTTTTACCTTTAAAAATGAACGACATAAAGAAGAAAGGGGGAAAAGTATGGAAATGTGAAATGTCTAAAGTGTACCTTCTGTTGACATGCTATATATGATATATACAACAATGATTACCAATAAAACCAATAAATAAAATACCTTTATTGATGATTTCCGCTTTCCCGTTCACGTATAACGATGATATGATGACGTACCGATCAACATGGTCTATTGTTTAAACGTATATAGTTATTACTTTTAGCGGTAAAAAATCACACTCATTTAATTAATTATTATTATTATTATTGTTACAGCATTAAGGAATACTTTAGAGTTAAAATGGATTTAAATACTTAAGCACTTTTAAATTGTTTGCTATTATAATTATTATATCAAGTTATTACTTTAAACTCTGGGTTAACAATTTAAGAGACGTGGTGAGAAGAGGAAGAAAATAGAAAATGATTTGAGCCTATTTACTATTCTGTACGATATTATCCTGCCCAAAGTATTCGAAACACTTTTTATGATTGCAAAAGATGTTTTTAGACTCTTTAGCACTGTATTAGATTAGAGCGCTTTGCTTTCACCATGATTATATGCAGAGATATCAGGATGATTGATCGTTTTATATAAAAAGTGGCTTTCGGCTTGTCTCAAGTGTCAACCGTAAAGTATTCTACCGTTTTAAAAGGCCTGACAACAAAGCCAGTTTGATGTAAGTATTGCTTTTAAGAAAAAAAGATATCAAAGAGTAGAAAAAAATATCAATGACGATTGTTTTAATCTCAGAGAAAGTCAAAGCGAAGGGGCACACACTTTCTCGGTGTTTTAATTTATCGGTGTGTTGCAATGTAAAGCCAATTCATTATCTCTTATTAAGAATTACATACATACAACCATGTGTAAATATTTTTTGATTTTAAAGAAAACCTCACACAATTACTATAAATACGGTTTCAATTTTATCATCCATCAGAAATGTACTTCTATTTAATAATTTTCCAATACAATAAAATGGAACAACAGATTCTGTTGACTACAAAATATTATGCATTAGCTATTACATATTATATTATATTACTGTAATACAATTATTATTTGTGACCTAGTGATAATTATTATGCTTATAAATTTTACTTTATGGTTTTATCTTTATCATATCATAACAATACTGTAATATAAATGTTATATACATACATATAATTTCATGATTATCATAATTATTATATATTTGATCATTACAACTATGTATTAAACTCATGTTTTAATTTCGTGTGAAAATTTAATTTTTGGCTGTTGATTTTTTATTTATTTTATTTCACCTTTTACTTTCAGTTCATTTTGCATGCTGCATATTTTTTGCTATGTATATTATCTTTTTTTCAGCTTCTTTAATGTCACCTTTCGAATGTTCCATATATTTATATTGGTATCTCCACAAATGTATTAATGTTCTACTCTAACAACTTGTTCTACGACCACGGATTTTAAATGAAAGTTAACGATAGCCGAACGGTTAGGTATATACGTTACTACCACATAAGTACTAATCATTCAGGATCATAGAAAGCTTACACAGCATTATCGTAAATTAGATAGTAACACTTTTTATCGAATACTTGGAAGAATTATTTTATGATGAATTTTGATGTCCCATTAATACCAAAGGCTTAATAAGGATTCCTAATTCCTAACTCATTGGAAGTCGTACAATACCCAAGTTCACAATACCGAAGTCTATTCACATTATATGATGTTTGATATTGTCAATTGAAAGTAAAAATGACTATTATCTTTCTTAAATTTGTTTCAAATTGGTCAAACAGTATGAGAATGTTGATTCGAAACACATGCACAATTTGATCGAGGCTTGTTCACGTGAAATGTGAAGAATATATATTGCTTCTACTACGAACTCAGTTTGCCGAAACAGGTCAAACTCTTAATCACAATCAAAAAAATCAATATCAATGAAGACTATAATATATACAATGAAATATGACCGTCACATCACCAATTCAAACGAGACAGTACTGGTTTCTGTGGTCTTGCTGTGTACTTATTATAATAATTTGACACGATCAGCAAGATTGGTGTAATATTTACTTCAAAACTGACCATTTTTTGCCCATAATAACAATAAAAAAGATTGATAAATAGCCCTTCTCATGAACTCAAAGTATAACACACCGTATTGTCTAAATGCTAAAATTATATCTTAAAATAGTGTTGATTAAAATTGAGTAAATGATATGCAACAATGAACCCCGGGAATGACCGTTTACCAGTACAGTCAGTCCAATGTGCTGTGAGATTAAATAAACGCATAATATAAATATGTTACTTATTTAAGTCAGTATATAAAAAAAGTTATATATTTAAGTGCATACATAAATGTTATATATTTATGATATTTAATTGTAGTTGATCCATCATTATTAGCAAGAACAATACCACGAGAAAGATCTAATTTATTACTTTGATAACTAAAACCTATATAGTGTGGGTGAAATGATAAATAATTCAGCCACAATAACAAATGCGCATTTTCTGAAATGTTATTTGTCATTGTCGTTGAAATGTAAGTCCTTTCAGAAAGATAGCAAGGAAGGGTTTATGAAACTGAAAACTTCAAATGTGTTTTGCCTGTTAACGGGGCCTTTAGGAGGACTAAGGTGATTTATTATCCAGAAGGAAATCAGTCGCTCAATGCATAGCATTCGAATTGACTGAGTGCGCTGTCATAATATAAAGCGTATGAGTTGATCATAAACCATCCAAAATTTCACCTATCAACTTGAACCACAACGACCATATTATAATGCTGGTCTTCATTGATTGTAGTGATATTTCAAAAAACGGATGTATGTAGCTTCTTCTTGTGTACAACAGGTGGAGATATAAAAGAATCAAATAATGACGTTATTGGTACAAGATTTTGAAACTTACTACTAAATACGTGACTACTTTAAGTATTAATCATTGTTATTTATAAGGTACTTTAATATACATATTTACAATCACAATATTTCTAGCAGTTACATATATATGACATATATGTAGTCTTAAATAAATACTAACTCACCTGCATAACATGCTCACTGTACGCTTATTACAGCGTGCAAAATCTCAGGAGTTAACCATGACTGTTTTAAGCTATATTGAACAGATTCTGGACTTACTCTTATAACAGGTGCGCATGATGTGAAAGGGATTTAAAAAGCAATATGGAATCGTTATATTTCAGACAAAAGGTCCTACATGATTTGCGCAATGTGTTTTTCAGCCACAGCACGAATTTCACTGTTCAGTCTATTGTTGTTGACACATCATTGTTATATCAGCCAAAACTACTGAATTTGAACTTGCGAAAACAATAATTGAAATTTATTGTAGTGGGAAAAAAACCGGAACAGGTGCAATTTGTCAAAAAAAGAATACGTAAAACCCATTGAAAATTTGGGAAAATCAAACCTGAATATGAATGGTCATTATTGGTTGATTGAAATGGCTCATTCAGTAGCCCGCATATCCATATACCAGAAATAAATAACTCATGCCTAATTACAATCCAATATCAAACATAAAGCGACCCACTGTTGTTTGGAGAACCCATAAGGCAATGGTCATTTTTCGTGTTATAAAGGGTTATTGTACAAGTTTACAGGAATTTCGAAAAGAAATGTTAAGTACTCTCTGTACATATACAGCTTAGAACAACCAGTTTGGCACATAATATGTAAATTATTACTTAGGTTGTATCAACAGCAATGCATTAATTGACCTTGGAACTAACTTATTTTTAAAATAGCTCTCAATTTTGAGTAGGATTTAATAATAAGCGTGGAGGGAAGTATCTGTTTAAACATAAAACTAAAACCATCATCATCACTCCCTTGGGGAAAATCATTGTAACATATGTCATAAAAATATATACTTACATACATATATATACCATCATATCTGTTATTTCTTCATAACTGCTTGTGGTTATATTAGGTAGAATCATAAATGAAGTCAAAAATATAATATACGTAAATAGTTGTAAGTTTACATTTATTAATAAGCAAGGATTTTGGTGAGGTAATTTTTGAATTACTTGAATATTATAAGTAATTTTGTTAGTATTCATATATATAATGCGATAGTTTATATATGATACTTGCTAATTAAAGTCAACACATTGAGCACATGAAAGTGTAGCTAAAAGTTGCTTATGAACTCATTTTTGTGTCTTCGATGGTAAGCCAAAAATATGCCATAAGTTGATACAAAGAATCTTTTGAAAACTATACGATGAATATAATATTGTCATGTAAGTGTTTATATTTTTTAGTAAACTTATTGTCACAAAAACCATTCAATGCATTATTTAAGGCCAAGGAAAATATTGCTTAAGACTAGTGACTTTCTTCATGTTGTAAAAACCCTGGTCCAAACTTTGTGCTCGAAATTTTTAGCCATGCTCTGTGCTAATAAATAATGTAATACTTCTTGTCATACACGCACAGAATTACCAAACCAAAAGAGAAAAAAACCGACATTCGTTTTTAGCCACGCAGCTCGGAGAATTTGTGACCTTGACATGAAAATATAGCTGTGGCTGAGGATAAGCAGCGGTGGTACCTTTTTGTGGACCTGGGAAAAGGTACCTATTATACTACAGTGTATAGTAGCAAGCTCGATAAGTGTGTATCTATACTAAGGTGTCATGAAATGATAAACAAGCTGCTTCAAAAGTTTTGTTACATTATTTTTGGAATTACAAGGTCAAGGACATTCCGAGCAATAATTTTACAAAAGCAAAACAACACTTTGATAGAAAATGACACATGTTCCACTAATTAATATTCGTTTAAATGTACAAATCTCAATTAATCTGGAAAATCAATGCAGTATGCAATCCAAATTTATTTTTGAGTTTTATTCTTTTCTCTGCACCACCTTCTTCTATCGGCCGTAGTGTTTCCTTGCTTTCGGAAATTCGATAGTGAAATTCTAAGGTTGGGAGACACTCTTCTGCATAGTGATTTCCTTCACGTTTTTAGGATATTGCAAATTGTGCCTCCGTCAATACCGAGAGAATTTACAGAAACAGACATGCCAACATGCCCGCTAGAAAAGAAAAACTTTCCTATACTGTCTTTAGAAATATAATCAACTAACTATATATGAGTTTACCACTTTGGCACTTGAAAGGTTCAGTTATGTTCCATTTTGTCAATAAGACGCTATATTGGTAATGTGAACAAAATCTCTTGACTATCTGTGTATCTTTATCTAAGTGACTGAATGTGCTCTATCTGTGTCTTTTAGCGTGTATTTACGATATAATAATCAGATAGATCATAACCGTTTCGTCGTCAAATTACTATATGAAATCTTTCCGCTTTCGTCCGGAGATACTAAGAGTGTTGATTGTGATTCAAAAAATCTTCTTGGAAAGTACATAAATATATAAAGCATCCTTGTATCTAAAAAGCTAAAAAAAAATCCATTTTCAAGAGGGACAATTCGTGTGTCAGTCAAATAAGCAGTTTACAATTAGTTGTGGTGGACTTTAATCAGGAAGTATAGAAATTATTCTTAAAGATTTAGGAAGTAGATGGTTACTGCATTTAATATAATAGGCATTTATTCGGTATATATATTTGTAGTTTATTAAGAGTTCGGTCTTTTCTAGTCGATCTCAAGACACACATGTGTTGACGAATAAAAAAACTCGAGGAAAGCGATGGAAGTATAAATGACATGAAAACAAGGTTCTCTCATTTATTCTGAAAAAATACGAAGAGAAAGTGGCTTTCAGTATTAAATATCTGTCTATATATATTTAGTTGTTTAGCATAGAAATTGGAGAAAGGAATTATACATTATAATGAAATTATGTTATTCATAAGTTTCCTAATGTAATAAGCATTATGTACATTTTATTCAAGTGATGTAAGAAAATTAATCTGCTCACTTGCCAGTGAAAGCAAGGGCGATGGGGTGTGTATGGAATATGTACCAAAAACGTGTCATTGGAGACTTTTTATAAAGTTTTCTTCCTTTTCAAAACGGTCAACAAAAATGTATATAAAGTTTAATGTAATATGTTGACTCTTTTTAAATTGTAATATGATATTTATCATAACAATACGTAAAGCATTTAAAACAATGTGGATTTCCGTTAATGTCAATGAATTAATGAATCTGATGACAGAGTGAGTACACAATTGTACAGTTTAAAAAAATATTCCATGTTTACTAACAATTATGTAGCTGATAGACACAATAATCATGTACTTTTAAACGTGTTGTATGCTTAATAATTTTTAGGTAATTATCGACGGGATCCTTTACAGAGTGCGCGGAAGTGGAAGTTAAGTTAAAAATTTTGACCTTGAAAAAATAAACCATATAGACCAGACTGTTTAACGAATGACGCAATCAAAGAAAAATCAGAGTGAATCGTCAAACGTATTTGAAAGGATAAAAAAACCGAACCAATGATTTTTGTTCACTTTTTACAATCCTGATGTAATACAACGAAAAACTAATACTTGGTAGAATACATATTCTTATGCTATATTGCAATTCAATATCACACACAAACACTTAATATGAAAATGGTTTCCATTTTCTAGCCAGGCAGAAGACAGCAATTGTTAATAAAAAAGAAAACTATAAAGTTACATACTTATACTATGCATATTTAGAGAGCTTACCTGACTCTTCTGTGACGAACGTTAGTTATTACTGATACATGAGCAGTGAAAACAGAAAATAATGATCAATCATTGGCCTGAGATTTTACTTTTAAAAGGAGATACCATAAAATATAATAAACAAATTAACTTTCACTTTTTAAAAAAATCAAAAACTTGAAGGACTTTTGTGGACTGCAAAATGATAACTTGATAACTGATGATTGCCAAAATCGGACTAACTGTTATACTTTAAAGTAAAAAAATGTTTAACCTATTCTGTTATGATATTAAGTTTCATTTTATTTTTTATGTCAGTTATTATTACAATGCATTAAGTTCTCTAGAAAGGCACTAAAAATCACTTTCAGGATTATCTGTGCCTTCCCTGTGAATTTTTTAAGTGCAATGAATGCAACTCAGATTTAGATTCACTTCATAAAATTTCAGTGAAAGTTTTGTCTCGATGCAAATAATCTTAATTATTAGGGCTAATAATTTTCGGGTCATGTTTTTTCTCTCATGATGATACAGCTAGATACGTACTTTTAAGGCAGTGATTCTCTTCTTCACATAATTTAATGTCTGTGAAGAAATTACAAGAATTCAAACGGTTTCAGCAGTTTACAGCGAGTTGGTCCATTGAGGATAAATATATAGCCTCATAATAGCCCCTATTTCATTTTGCTTCCGGTAGATAGACATAATATTATGAAGAAAGCTGTAGCTACCGTATCGTGCCTTTTACCACCTAATATAGAGCAAACTTTTGCTTTACCTTATTATGATCATTTTACCTATTTGCATTTACTGTCTGTTAAAACAATATTATATTCAATCAAACAAGGTCATTCGTAGTTCTTGGAATGGTGAAAGTTTTTTAGTTCAGGTGCGACATATTTGAAATTAAGTTATCAATATTCTCCAAGCGTTGGAATTAATACAGCCATTAAAGTCCTCATTTATAGACTAGTCGTCACTACTCATAAGTCAATAACATACAACGTACTAGATATTACAGCCATATAAGCATAATTAATGCATGCTGGGTATGTGGAAATTGAAGACATGTACTCTTCAAATATTGACACATATTTTTCAAGTACCTGATGTAAAAAGTCGAGATATTAAGCCTTTAGCCTATACAACTTATTAGGGATAAACTATAAATATAAACTATTTTAGACGCAAGATTTTTCTAGTAAAATTATAGATAAGTGCAGATTTCTCTAGTCATAGCTTTCATATAAGTTATTATTTCAGGTAGGGACTTGTATTTTGTGATGTAGGAACT
>JAQIXW010004250.1:0-11882 GCA_034700685.1 Willowsia buskii
AATTTATGACATGTATTTGTATATTTTTCTCTGACTTGAATGTGTGTCCTTGGTGTAATGACCACCTTGTTTGTGGAGAGACAATAAAAAGATTATTATTATTATTATTATTAATATTCTGACTAACTCGAACATGCTGAATTCAGATCCGTTGTCCGTTTACTGGAAGACTTCAGTTTTTAATTAATAACAACGTTTTAAAATGCGATGTAGCGTGAGCAACGCCTGCAAACTCTTCATACAAACACACACATTCTCTCCCGTTCTCTCTTTTTCTCTCTGCCTCACACACTCGCAATGGTGGTGTGTGTGTTGCATGTGCAGTATGCAGGCGTAGCGCCCATCTCTTGTTATAACCATGAGCTATGCACAGATTTCACATAAATGCCTTACAGTTGCTCACATTCCTGGAAAATTTTATTTTAAGTCTTATAATAGTTAATTCCTATTAATGACCATCTAGATATATTTACGGAGTCTGGACATGCATAATCCGAAGAAAACCTCTAATAACAGACTTTTTCAAAATATCAAAGAAACAGTAGTATTCAACGAAAACTTGAAGGGATTAACTAACTAGGAATTAATAATTCCATACATAACTTGTTTTTACAATAATTGTCACACCGAAAAGTGTAAATCATAATAAAAAACTTGAAGGGGAAAATACACGATAAGCTTTACCCCAAATATTGCAAAATAACCATAGCATTACATCTTTGATTACTTTCATCCAAACTTTTGTAATTGAAAATATGCTAACAGGAAACCAAATCAATAGCATTTAATTTGTGGGTAAATATTTTCAAATTATTCTGAAACTACGTTTTCAGATAACCCCTTCCTGGTGCAACTCTGCAGTCAGTTTTGTGAATCCATTATCCTCGTCCCCCTCCGTTTTCTGAAATAAGTCTGCAATAGAACCAACATGACTGCCACTGGCATTGCCGTTCTTCTCTAGTTGTCTTGGACCATCCCTTCGATCATTTTTACCAATCCTTCGGATCCAGAAAGAGAATAAAATATTCTGCATCTGCAGCTAAATTTGTCCCAGCTTCTTAGCCGAAACTATTTCTAACGATTTTAAAATTTTGGTATAGTTACATATCTCCAGGATTTATGCCTCAAGAGGCGTTAAAAGTGATAATTATCTTCTTTTTTGAATTTCTATTTGGTTTTTGTGAACTCGGTATTTAAAAAGACAGGAGACTGGATCCTTATTTTTTATGTTAATTTATTATCAGATCAATTGAGGAATTAAAGTTTTTTATAGCACCGTCATCATGCGAATGTAAAGTTGCGGAGTTTGAGTATCCTTCGCCATATTTTTAAGGATAATGAAATTAAGTTTATGAACAGATTATAGGAATGTATTGTTTGAATGAAATGTAGTACGCGCTCAAAATAATTTTGATATCTATCAGCGCAGTGACTCCATCAGTGATTTAATTGATGATTTATTTTTTATTTGTGCACCGAATTATGCAAATCATTATAAATAAAGTGGTCCCGCATTCAGAGGAAAATGCGCAAGCACATGTGCCCCCTACCAAATACTCATTGATAGGTGACACAACATCACCATTATGTCGCCACCAATCAACAACAAAATTATTATTACTAGTTTTGAGCAGGATCCTGGTAGATTATTTAAAATAAGAATGAAATTTTTCTTCATAAATATTATTCACTTCAAAATTTCTGGAAGAGAAAGGGTCACCTCAGAACACACAGTACAGAACGAAATGGAGATAATGTCATTCCAGCATTTTGTCTAAATACATTTCCCGGAGATCCGTGTCCACGTTTGTGCACTGAAAATAAATAATACCTGCCATGATGAAACTCACAAAAGATCTGGAGATCAATCAAAATCGTTCCGAAACCTCGTTATTTTCTCATCGGTCTTAAATAACACTTCATTTTTCCAACAATCGCTATGATTCTGTCGTGGTTAGCGTTTTGTGTTAAACTTTACGTAAATATGTTCCAACTTAATTAATAGAATTTGTAAATACTAACAGAGACTAGTCTTAGGGGTGGTGATGGAAAGGAAGTGAAGTTTTCAGTAATCACTGCTGAAAAAGTTTGGTTGAAAACTTATGTGAAGCAGGGAGAAGCTTATAGTACTCGCTATTTCTACATCTTGATCAGCATTTATTTCTTCAAATCAACTTGCATTTTTTAAATCTAGGAAATAACTCAAATCGGATTTCAAGTATTACATACCTTAAAAACCAAGTTGAAATTATTTTTTATACTATTTGAATATATGTTTGGAAAATAAGCTTTATTCACGAAACTAAATCATAATCATGCTGAACAATAATCCAGATCTTCCAGATAAATCAGTTTTGTTGCTAGTAGCATCGACAAGATTGTCCTGAAGGACACCACGTGCTTTCATCGGTGGCCCCAGGCTGGCAACTTCCACCTCTCTTGCCCGCTCGTTTTACACAGAAGGAGTTGCAGTCAGTTACGCCATATCGCAAGCGGTGGTATGTTCTCCAAATAGACCGGGATACACCGTCGTCGCATCCCCAGCCAGTGTGCCTTTTCATCCAACTACACATTTCTCCCACAGAGTCGTAGACTCCTCGCTTTTGCCGAATTTTCTCAGTGGGACTGGCAGACACACACATCACGAAGCCAATTAGGACAACGGCGAACACGAATGTCTTCCTCATTTTGCATTAAAAGAAGGCTTTAAAAATACAAAATTAAAATCGGGCTTTCAAACTGATTCTAATAATCTATGGAATGTTTAAATTCTATGATAAAATTGGAGCATCCAAGGTTACCTTAAATTTATAATTGTTACCTCGGTTTCGATTAACTCTTCGGAAAGCTTGGAGTTTCGGCCGTTTTAGAATTATATATTGGATCCGATGGAAGCTGATAACTGAATGAAATGTGGGTCAACAGTCAGTGTTTATATAGTGAGATTTTATTACATACATAAAACATCTACTGTGACCTTCATTTAATTTCATGGCCTTATTAAATATTTAAATCTGTTACCTAACTTATATCCTTAACAATTTGTTGATTATAATACGTGTATATAAAATAGCAATCCAAAGCATCTGTCAATTCTGTTGCATAATGTGTTGTTGTGATCACAGTTCCAATGTTTGGTCATTTGCAATTTCCTTTTCAATTTCATCAGAAATTATTCGTAGAAGTATGAATAAGGAAAGCTTCAACTGCGAAAAAGAACTGCAGCCAAATTTGCTGAATAACAAATTTTATACGTGCAGATGCAAAACTGGAAAAATATTTTTATTTAAAACATTGTTTTCAAAACTCTATTGTAATTTACAGACACCTGTGAAACGAAAGACTTCTGGTGGCTGACTGATAGAATGACTTGGTTAGAATATTTTTGGGCTCTACAGTAGACGTGGGCGACATATCGTGTAAATGATTTTATTTCAATGTGCTGCAGCTTGTGGCATACTCTCGTTTGAATGGAATTGCAAATAGGGAAAATTGATAAGGCAATAGCTAAAGTGTCATGAATCACTAATTTCAAATTCCCAGAGAGTTAAAACACATTTTAGTTCATAAAGTTTTTTATTGACTTATGTTTGACCTTCATGTAATATCCTTTTGCTTACTATATAATGGATCTTCTGATGCGTTGTCATGAATTGCATTCTTGAATAAATACAATATTAATCTAGCGATAACGCTAGGTTTTGCAAATCGGCGAAATCGTCAATGGTAACTGACTTTTATGAAAAATTTATGCATGCTTCATGCTAGAAGCCAAATTTATTTTAACTAGTGCCATTCTTATTCTTACTATACAATTTTTTAACTTTCATGAGAATACTGAAACCGCAGAAAAAGTGTTGTTGAATCAACCAAAATTATGTTGCATCGAAAGTTAGACTTCAAACTTAATACCTCAAACTAGATATTGTACTGAGCACCCATTGCTTGGAGATTTTTAGGAGGAAAATTTGAGATTGTAAATGTAAGGGTTTTTCTTTCCTTCCTTTGTTTTTCCATCATTTCATAGAGACCGGTAACCACTTAACGGACCGCAGCAACTGGTCAAAATCCGACCCTATTGTTGATGATGTTAAAAAATCATACTGCTTCCACATAGCAAACAAGTTGAAAAGCTTGGAATACCATCACGTGAAATCTTTTCGGGAAGAACTGGCCAAATATCATGCCCTTGGAAATACCTACAAGTTCACAATAAGCTACCCAGTATTTTGAGCAATTTTCCATTTATGAATGACAGATTTTACTGTGCTCTCCGCCCCAAGAAAAATGAAGGCGGTGGCAATAAATTAGTGCTTGGACACGTGCAAAGAGTTTCTTGAGAGGAAACCGAGT
Source organism: Willowsia buskii (assembly GCA_034700685.1). NCBI lineage: Eukaryota > Metazoa > Arthropoda > Collembola > Entomobryomorpha > Entomobryidae > Willowsia > Willowsia buskii. Next base: position 4,354 of record JAQIXW010004250.1, read on the forward strand.
ATTCGGAACATCTTCAGGAAGTTTGAAGACGCATAATTCATTGCAAATCAACTAGCAATGTTCATGGATCCGAAGGGAGTGGACGAAAATATGATCAAGGGTTTGATGGGGAAAATGCCGGAAATATTTACGGGAGAGCCGAGTCAAGGTAAATGACCATAATGTGTTTGTAAAAAAAAATAATTTCAAATTTCAGAATTATTGAATCCTCAGAAGTTACTCATCATCGGAAAGGAGAAGTTTCTGGTACCAATATTGGCGGAGTTTGTTAAATAAATCGTTTAAACCACCATAGTTAAAAAACGAGGTAGGAGACCAAAGAATGCCATCATTCATGAAGCACTAGCACTAAAGACCTAGCTATTCATGAAGCACTTACATCCCCCGTGATGCACAGGACTGGTTTCTGATTTTAAAAAGAAGGATAACGGAGGTTCCTCATTAAACTATGAGGATTCCGCTTCATGTCACTCCACTCACCAAATTTGGAACAACGAAGGAGAAAATCAGAAAAGAAAAACTCTCACTTTCAAGAAATTTGGAGGCACAAATCCCGGAGGTCACTACAACAGAGTGGTTGAAAATGACTTCAGAAAACTCGACGTTTAAATGGGAATCACATGCTTCATTGCAAAGAGGAAATGCCTTGAGCGGTTCCCTTTGAAATTTCAAAATGTTTGCATTAATAAGTATACTAAAATGTGAAAATTACGACGAAAGGGTCAACTTGCCCGAATGGAGTGAGATGAAGCAAAGGAATTAATTACAGGTGCTTAAATCACCATGGTGACGCGCACTCTTGCTTAACTTGTCACAATCACACAATACATTGCTTTACTTCACATCAGTTTCTCTGCTTCCGTCACTGCTTAATGCTGCACTACGCTCCAGCCTACCATCCTGTTTTCCTCTCTCTTTGGAATTTCTCTAGTTCTCATGTTTCTCCATGACCTCAGGAATACGTATGAAGTCGTTTTTACTTGCTGAGATCTATTCCAGCACAATTGTCCGCGAAAATTTAAACTAAAAAGAGAAACGTATTCGTACCTATTCGTGAGAAATACGAGAACCAAAGATGCAGCTGCATAGAAATTCCAAAAAAAATTTTATCAACTTTGTTGATCTTCTGCAATAATCTTCTGTTACCATGACTGACAACTTTATACAGCAAGAAAAAGGTTCATCTTTGGTTAAGTATCTTCCACTGCTATTGGAAAAAAAATTTCGTAACTTAAGTGGCACAATTATGGAATATTACGAAAACAATTTAATACATGTTAATTTTTGTAAATATTCAAGCATCAAATCAAACAGAGTCTGGCATCCATTTTTTGTATTGTAACGCCATTTGAAGGGGTTTTTTTGTGTATTCTATTGTGTATATTTTTTGCAAAGACTTGAAACTATGTACATGGGTAATAAAAACCAAGCGATATAGGAAAGAGGTCGAAATCGACTTTCAAATTTTGCCAATTAAATATGCTAGGCTAATAGAGCATCAAAAACTTTATAAAACCACAGTTTTGGAACATCCAGATACACCCACCATTTTCTGTGGGGGAGCGCCGGAAGTCAGATACGCTCGGGGACGGAGCTGGAGTCCATAAACTTGAACCTACAGACTTCAAAACATGCAGGTTTAATGCATAATTAAATTTTCTAGATGGATCTTTCCTTAGAATTTTGAATTTTGATTTCTTTCAAAAGTTATAAAAGATAAAACAACTTGGCCACTAAAAATTTGTTCTCAGGAAACTAATCCAGTGGGGAGAAATACCATCGATGTTTGTGTTTCATGCTATTACTTGATTGATGAAGGTGGCTCCATTTGAAGGCTTTACTGTGGAAAATTTCAGGAGGAAATTTCACAGATCAAAATTATGTTTCTGTTTGCGTCCCTTATTTGACCCGTCATTTTACAAAGACCGGAAAATACTGTGAATTTGGACAGTGTGGAACTCGAGAAGAATGTGGATTCAAGTCATGTTGACGATATGGCAGACATGTTTCAGAAAATGGGGAGGGATAAAGGTGACCCCAAGTTGTTGAGGGAGAGGTTCAAGAAACTTATGGAGGAGGTGCATGATGAAGGCGTTCTCTGAAAAGTGTGCTTAAATATGTCTTAAAATTCTCAAATTTTAAATGTTTTAGTTTAAATCATTTGGTTTTATATTAGCTATTCTCTATTACAAAAATCGGGATGCAAAAATGTGAAATAAATTACCTATATAATTTCATATAAAATTTGCATGTAATATGCCTGAGCCACCTGATTCAATTCTTGTGGAAGTTGTGTATGACATATTATTTTACCCTTAGATAAGATCTAGTTTCTCGACATCTTTTCTCATCATTTCCCAGCTCACTTTAGAATTTATTTAGTATTCCATCAAGCACATTCGGAGAACTTCAACCTATTAAATCAAGTCAACTAACGACCTATAAAATATACAAAATGTAACTTAAGTGGCGCAACTTTGCACTTGAAATAAAACGACGTAAAAACATAATTTGCAAATACTCAAATATCAATTCAAATTCAGGTCCAATTAATTTAAAAGATGAATTTTACACGTGTAGATGACAGTCTCTGAAACGAATTTTTTTATCGTCAATTAAATATTATTTGTCAATTTACTCATCACTTTCTTATGACATATGCAGTTTAGAAAATTTGAAAAAATTCTTTGAAACCTGTGGCATAATTCTTCGGAATATTCATTATGGCATTTAGATATCATTAGAATATTAATTTGCTAAAAAACCAATGTTGTCTATGCATTTGCAATTTAAAACTTTCCGAAATAACCAAAGTAGCCAGATATGTTTATAAAACAAGCTCTATTTGAAAATTGGTACAATGTCAACTTTTATCCGGAATTTTAATTTTTTACATTTATCTTCTTGAATTTTAGAGCCCCAGAAGTCAATCATTGGAAAATAAAAATTATCTTGTAATGGCAGAGTTAATATGTTTAAGAAGTCACTTAAGCCACCAGCGTTAAAAAAGCAAGGTGAAAAACCCAAGAATGCCGTCATGGAAGTAAATCCACCGTGCCTGCAAATGGCTGCTTTCTGATTAAAAAAAGTAGGATAACGGGGATTCCTCGTCAATCTATGAGGATCCCGTTTCATGTCATTCCATTCACCGAATTTGGAATAACGAAGGAGAAATTCAGAAGAAGGATACTTTACTTTTCAAGACATTTGGAGGCACCAATCCTGGTAACTATACCAACTATATTTGAAATTAGCACATTCCGTAATTGTTTGATAAGATTCACAATATTTGGAATTTTAAACGGCATCCCCGTGGACATATAATCAGTTTCTATAATTAAATACGCGTTCACAAGATGCAGAAGAGGGTCGAATTGTATTATTTTACTGTTAATTTTACTGTTGAACAAGAGCCACACATCACCGAATTGATTGGAATGCATGCTTGATTTTGCTTAAGATCAAGCACGTGGATTTCATATTATAGAAATTGCAAAAATCAAGTAGACGACGTTGAAACAATGTCATTTTAGATCAAAATTGTTTATAATGCTTCGTATTTAATCTAAATTAGATTAAACTCAATCTGATTGAATAATTGAGAATGCCAAAAATCTTAGACTAAAGATTAATATTTAATCTTGAGCTCTTCAAAATTAGATTAATAGATTAAGCCATATTTTTTTCGGAAGGAGATTACAAATTAAGATTGAGTTAATCTCCAATCTGATTGACCGATTGAAATTTTCAATCTATAGATTACCCATGCCTGGAATTTTTTATGGAAATATGTAATTAATATGTCTAGAATTTGGGATGCATCTCTCACTCCAATGTTAAAACCATTGTTACCACCTCCAATTCACAATGGAAATGGATAATTTTATATAAATATCATATACATTTTTCGTCAAGATTCACCTCATCACAGAAAACCATTTCTATTCATCCTCTGGACAGAAAATATTTTCAAACCGATTGGACCCCAAGAACCGGTCAAGTATGCGAATCTAGGACAAACTTATTGCTTACTTTAATTTCCTATTGTTATGCTAATTTAGTCATGCTTGTACACTATTATTTATTGTTTATACTAGTTCTCCTGATGATGGTTTTAGTTTAAAACCGAAAGCTTGAGAAATTAAACGTGTGTTTCAAAAAATGGCATCCATGACCTCCGTTATCATTTCCAATTTTTATGGAAAGATTTTAAATCAAGTTGAGCCACCACAATGAATTCTTGTGAATGTTGAGATGATGAACTGGATATATCTATTCCAACCTGCGAATCTGTTAGAAATGGAACTAAACAAGACGCAACATAAGTTGCACAACTATACACGATGTGATAAATTATACACGATGTGATGTCTTCAAACTAAAACACTCGACTTTCTTTCTCTCGATGAAATCTCTTCCACAAGAACCAAAGAAGCTGCTGCTGCAGCAAAGCTGAAGAGAAGTTCGAAAAAACTTTTATTAATATTGGTTGACCATGTGCACTAATCTATATCAAAAATGACACAACACCTTTTAAGAACCTGTACAATTACATCTATTAAACATTAGTTACTAACTTCAACATCAAATAAAATTTACATAACTTAAGTGGCACAATTATGCATTGGTTACAAACACAATGTAATAGACGGAAATGAGCAGCTTCTTGCACCAGCCAACCCAGAGTTGGTCGCTGGGGCAGGATGTGATTACACTTGTGACACCTATGACTCCAGTGAAATGGATCCCATGTTGAGCAACTTTTTGCTGATGGTCGATGTCCGGAAGACTTATGGCTTCCAAATGGCAAACAAGCTTAAAAGCCTGGGATATCATCACGTCAAAATTGTTTTAGACGAATTGGCAAAATATCATGCTCTGGGGCACGCCTATCACAAATTGGCCAGCATCCAGGAAAAATTTCCATTCTTGGAGGACTAATTTTTTGCGAATCCCCTTCAAAGGCTGACTCTGGAAGCTGTTTGCAAACTGAATATGGGATTGGTCATGGACTCGTGCAAAACCTTTTTGGATTCAAAACCGGAAATTAAAAATTTCATAAATTTTCGGATCCTGGGGAAATGGTGGATCCATCCAGAAACCTGGTGCTCTTTCTGGACACGAAGGGAATGGATGAAGGAACGGTTGAGGGATTGATGCTGGATAAGTCAATTAAGTGTACCGGTCTTCCATTAAAAGGTGTGATTAATAATTTAATTGCTTATTTTAAAAGTTTGATTAAATAATTGTTATTTTTTGGAATTTGAAGATCAATGGATTGTGATGGGACATGGCGATTGCTGGACGAATAACATGTTATTTAAGAGTGATGAGAGTGGGCGTGTCTCTGAAACTATTTTGGTTGATCTTCAAATCGCTCGAGAGAGTTGCATCATGACAGATCTTTTCTATTTTCAGTACACGAGTGTGGACACGGACTTCCGGGAAAAGTATTTGGATGAAATGCTGGAATGGTGTCATCTCCAGGTCGATCTGTACTGTGGGGTGTTGAAGGTGGTGCCATTTGAAGACTTCACTGTGGATAATTTCAAGAGGAAATTTCACAAGTCGAAATTATTTGGGTTTCTTTTTGTGTCCCTTGTTTTGCCGGTCATTTTACAGAGACCGGAAGCTACTGTGAATTTGGACAGTGTGGAACTCGAGGAGAATGTGGATTCAAATCATGTTGACGATATTACAGACGTGTTCCAGAAAATGGGGAGAGATGAGGATGACGCCAAGTTGTTGAGGGAGAGGTTCACAAATCTTATGGAAGAGTTGCATGCAGAAGGCGTTCTCTGAAAATAGCGATTAAATATGACTTTAAAATTCTCAAATTTTAAATGTAAATCATTTGGTTTCTTATTAGCTAGTTTCAATTACAAATTGTTTTGAAATAACCACTGAATGTAATTCTTTTGGAAGCCATGCATGTCATTTGATTTTACCGAACTATGTGATCGCATATTTTATGAATGAATTGTTTTAAGAAATCGGAGAAAAGGGGAATTCAAATTACCAATTACAAAACCTATTCCCTAGTTTACATCTCTCCTCATATGTCCGTAACTCTGTTGAATCAATTGCATGTTTACCATAACCGGAATGAAAGATCTATCTGTTGACGAAAGAGAATAGCATAACTACCGAAAATATACTAAGTATGACTTAAGTGACACATGTTTGTATACTATGTAACAAAGCGTTGTAAAAACGGAATTTGTAGTTATCTGAATATCAATAAAAAGTCTGTTCTAATAATTTAAAAAAGGAATTTCACATCCGTAAATGACGCGATAATTACAAAGCAATTCTTGATCATTAATTAAAACCAGTTCTTTAATGTATTCATTTCTTTCATATCAAACAGATGAAATTTCAGTTTAAAAAATTCATTCGCTTCTTACAATTTCCCAACTAACCGAATGAGCCAAAACAGCGTTTAAAAAAACATATCTCTACCTTTGACGACACCAAGTTTGTATTATTTATCTTCTGAATTTATTAAATCCTCAGATGTAAATCATCAAAAATGAGAAGTTTCTTATGCCAACAATGGCGGGGTTTGCTGAATAAATCACTTACAATGGGACTTTTTTGTTAGACCACTAGAGTTTAAAAAGCGAGGTGGGAATAAAAAGAATTCAATCATGGACCTAGATATTCATGAAGCATCTAAATCCCCCGTGCCTGCACAGGGTATCTTTCTGATTAAAAAAGAAGGAAAACGGGGATTCCCCATGACTATGAGGATCCCGTTTCCAGGAATTCCGTATTTGAAAAGAAGGAGGGGAAATTCAGAAAAAGAAAACACTAACTTATACAAGATTTCGAGGCACAAATCCCGGAGGTATCTCTACCAGAGAGGTTGAAAATGACTGGGGAAAACTCGAAATTTAAATGAGAATCACATGTTCTATTCCATAATTGGAATAAGAATAAAAATATACAACACTTTGTTTACCATAATACATTTACAATATACCCGGCAAAATAAAGCATTCATAAAACCTTTTAAATCCTACAACTTTGCAATTCAAGATAAGGGTGCCAAAAATATTTTCTATTGCCCCAAAACATCTCGAAAAAAATATATTTTTAAAAATCACTTGCTATGGTGAAGTTTAAGAGTTGAAGTGCCACATAAAATTGGCTGTAAAACCCGTAAATTTCATTTCTGTAGCAAGCCAAAACAGCATTAAAATCAGCGTAAAAAATGCTACCAGGTATGATTAGTCTCGATATCAGGAGCCCGTGACACCTGGGAAGGTTCCCTAGTTAGACCACCGCTCCTGAAACATTTTAGAAATTTTTGTCTTACAATATGAAATTTAAATTGGTTTTCTGCGAAACAGATGTTACGTATGTTACGTATACTGTAGCTGTGTTTTCTCTGAAGATGTGATTACATATTTTATATTACGGTTAGAATGATTTTAGGGTATTTTCCCGGTTCACAACCACGCACAAAGAATTTTTCACAGAAGATTAGGTTTGGATCACAGGATAATGCACGCTAACAAAACAGT
>JAQIXW010004251.1:0-11879 GCA_034700685.1 Willowsia buskii
AATTCAAGATGGTGGATGCGGACAAGTGTTTGCAAGAAAATATGGTTTGCATCGTCACCAGCAAAACTTTTGCTCCAGGAGAAATAAAAGCGAGACTCCAGTGGAAAGCGAAATTGATAAGACTGAACCAAATGATAATTTAAGTGTGAAAATGGAATGTACGGTTGAGGATGTGGTCATTACAAAAGTTGAAATGTTGAGTAATTTAGATTCCTAAACCAGCTCTGATGTCATGACTCATGAGCAAATTTTCTCATCTTGTGGTTCAGAATGTAAATGTTACTTGCTCTTGCTACTTAATTAAGCAATTAATTGGTGATTTATTAAATGCCGTATATTAACTTTGTTTTTTAAATGAAATGTTTCTTATCATAATATGTATAAAATACATAGCCAGTTATACTCTAATGAAATATTTGTTTTACAAAATATGAGTTAAGTTTAACGTCACATTCTAATCCTATTTTGTGTTTAAAATTTATATGAATTTATTATATGAAGAAATTACCAACCAATAAATTGTTTCAAAGTTAACATAAAGTTAATAGTAGATTCTGACACGGCATCAACATTAGTCGGTTTCATTTCCAAATCCATCGTTCCAAAATGGCCACACGGAACATAATGTACACTTAAGCATTTAAACTGTCTAAACATATAATTTCTGTAGTGTCTACCTGTTTGTCCTCTCCATCGGTTTAAAAGCTCAACAGAATTTTCATGAATGCCACACAAACTCTTCAAAAAGCCCATCAAAATTCCCATTGTAACCATTGCAAATAGAACGGCTGCAAAGGTAGCGACAGGATCCATTAAATATAGTCCTATTTGAATTGCGTTAAAGGATAAAACTAATGCAATAAAATTTGCTGATATAAGACAACTGGTAGCTGCTTTTTCATATTGTCGCAGGATATTGCGTTCCAAACTAAATTGCTTATAAAGCTTCACAGTTGCATGGCATATTGACTGACTTAATAACATTTTTTGAGTTTGAACCAATGAAAGTGCAGCGACCAATGAGAAAATTAACATTGTTCTCATGTCAGCAACGCAAGAATGCACTAGTGTACTCAAAACAAAAAATCGACATATTTTTACAGCTTTTCCGAAACATATGAATTCATATAGATTGTTATCTATGTAACCATTATCTTTTAAAACTGTTGCATAAATCACTAAAGGGTCCCAATCCATGACGACTGAAACGAGAGAGATACCGATTGCAAATATGGATAGTGCAAAACTGAAGGTTATCAGTACTGTACCAAGTTTATCTGAAAGAATTATAAATAATATTTATTAAATGAGTAAAAATATGGGTTTCCAATTTTCTTCAAGAATATTTTCATACCCTTTCCGGAAATGATCTTTGAATCTGAATTTACTCTAGTCCGAAACGCTTGGCTCAATGTATCTTCCAGGCAGTGACGGTTCCAATAATTTTCTGTCTCAAATAACCAATTGTAGCAGCCAACTATTTCCACACCATAAAGTGTTATAATTAAGTTTGTTAGAAGAGATGACAACGGAGCCTGGAGAAGTGCTCCAGATATGACGAGATGTTCAATGTCAAATGTGTTTGGATATAACATTGCCAATATTTGGGCAAAAAAGAAATATAAACTTAAAGGAACTTTCCAAACTGCTAAACCGATAGCGCAGCTTCTCAAATTTTTGTACGGTTTTCCTGTATCAAGAAACAATCGGTTAATATTTGGGCACCATTTTAGTATAAGTGGGCCAACGTGGAACAAGTCCAATGCCTCGTTAAATTGAAACGCTTTAGTTGTAAGTTTCGATGGCATTTTATCAGGTAATTTTTGTTGTACGATCAAACTATGAGCAACTGTAAATGTGGAATGACTGTTTTTGAGTGCTTTGACGTGAGATTTTTGCTAGATATTCCCTTCCTGAATGTTATGAACCAATATAAATGTTTTATCAACGCAAATTTTAATAGTTTGCACAAATTTGATGCTAATGATGGTGTTGTATTTTTCCAAACAGCAGCGAAAACATTTAAAGTGTGTAGATTTCACTTTAATTTGCAATTGCATGATTGCACAGAATGCAAAAAAATAAAGTTTTTAAATTTACAATTTAATTTAAAATGCTTGTTTAATCTTTTGTAATATTTTTGCAAAAAACATGTTGATGTTGAAGGCGAAGATAATAAATTACGCTACGCAAATATTTATCTGTTTTACTAACAAGGAACCCCTTATATCTCACCCTAATAAAATTTCTCAGTTGCCAACTAATTGGTTTTCAATCGGCAGTGACGACTATACTGAAAGGAAAATGAGCTGAACGGTTCATCAAAAGTCATCTGCAATTTAAAATCTTTAATAAAATTTAAAAGTTTTTCTCGTTGCGAGAACTCAAATGGGTTTGGTCAGATACAAAAGTTCATAATTTACACCATAAGTCATCCTCATTTATTGTTCTATATTGACGACTATGAAAAATTTATATGTCGACTGAGGAGTTATAAGGGGCGACAAAATCATTGCCATAGTAAATTGATGTGCATTTATTGGAAAATCAAGAACTCTTAAGCAACTTACCTAATGACAACTTAACGAGGGCTACTTCGTCGAAATAACTTTAATGCAAACATCTAAACTTGCGAAAGTTTGCGTAAAACTTCAAAAGTAAACTGTTAGTAATCGATTAAAAAAGACTTAAATGATAACTACCAGATATTTTTTCAAAAGTGAATGGTCAAGTTTAAATCTAAAATGTATATGGAAATTTTTACATTCATTCAAATTTCTATAAAAACTTTAAATTATTTAAAAACTGCAAGATGGTTAACCAATAAATATTTTTATAGTAAGCATGACATTAATTGTATTGACTATCAAGTTAATATAATTTGTTTTCAACTCCTTATCCACATACCTACTTTTGTTAGACAAGCAATACTTTATAAGCATGCAGGAAACAATGTGTTTTGAAATATCATAAAAATTATTAAACATATAGCTGTTTAACTGATGAAAGATTTAAGAGTAAGCATAAAATTGATCGTGTTTATAGAAGCTGCATCAATATAATTTGTTTTCATCGCCTTATCCATTTTCCCCATATCTCCTGCAGGAACAAAAAGCTCTCTACAACTTTTAACTACTCTTGACATATACTTTCTGTCCTGTCTACACCCCACCTGCAATTTCCAGTGTTCCAAAAGCTTAACAGACTTATCATTTATTGTGCAGCACATTTTTAACAAAACCAATAAAATTGCTACAGTAACCGCTGCAACCAACGCTGCAGCAAAGGTAACTGTAGGATCCATCAAATATAATCCAATTTGAATGGCATTCAGAGACATCACCAAAGAAAGGAAATTTGTTGTCAAAAATCCAGTCACTGCCGACTTTTCAAAATGGAGTAATATATTGCGTTCCACGGTCATTTGGAAATATAATCGAACAGCTTTTATGCTCATTGGCTTACTCAATAAAGTAGACTGAATTCTAACAAATGAAATGGCAGCAGTCATCGATAAAATTAGAGTCGTCCTTATACCAACTATACAAGTATTCATAAAAGCGCTTAGTACCAAAAACCTGCAACATTTTGCGAAATTTCCAAGGCACAATATATCATACAGTTTTGTATCTCTATGAAAAATATTTCTATAAACGGTCAAATATACAACAAGTGGGTCCCAATTTGTGATGACAGACACGAACGAAACGAAAGTTGCGCACAGTGATAATGTAAAACTGAAAAGTAGTACTGCCTTGCCAATTTTATCTGTTGGGATTTAGTAGAAAGGAAATTAATTTTAATTAAACGCAAATCGTCAAACTTTTATATATAAAATAATTTTAAAGTACCTTTTTCCGGTTTTACTAGTTTCCCCTTTGGCTGATAAGCTTTACAAAATATGTCTTCCATAGAGTTACGATTCCATTCGCTTTCCGCTTCATATATCCAGTTGTAACATCCAACCATTTTTTCGCCATAAACTGCCATAATAAAGTCAGCTAGTAGAGAAGACACTGTTGCCTGTAGAAGCACTCCGCACATGACGAAATACTCAATGTCAAAAACAGATGAGTATGTAACGGCCAGCATTTGCGCAAGGAAAATAAACGTGATTAAAATCACTTTCCATGCTGCAGAAAATACTAGGCAACTTTTCCAGTTCTTGCTGGATTTTCTCCCAAGAAGTTTCCATTTCTTTTCTCTTTGGCACCAGTGCAATGGAAATTGCCCAAGATGGAAAAGATTGAGCGTTTCATTTATTTGGAATGATTTGAATGTATATGTAGATGGCATTTTTATATTTTTATGGCGAATATAGCAGTAAAGCTAATAAAATTTTACAAGTTTAATAAGTTTTTGATGCTCTTATATTTACCTCTACAAAATGTACTGACACAGCAACAATTCTCAATGGACTAAGCTGCTAATACTAACTTTCCGTTACCTGACCAAAATTTCAGGTATAAATCTGAAAATCAATGTTTGTCGATTTAAGAAGCACATAATCAAATGATTCGTAATAATAAGCATGAAAGCTCTTAACCTTATAATTGTACAGCCACAAGCTTAACCTAAGTATAAGCTCCCATTTTGGGCTTATGACTCATTTTGAACTCTAAATCATACATATCGCCTACCCTGTTATTAACTTCTTTGTTCAAAGCAACTCATTAGAAATTGTTTGTTTGATGCGAAATTCTGATTTATAATGAAAAATAACAGAAATGTGGGCTTACCCAATACATTTTTATGATATTGAGGCTTACCAGCACACTGTAATATTCAATAAAATTGTAGTTGTCAAATGATAAATTATTATACGATCAGATATTGGGAAGTATGTATCACAATAATCTTAAAGTTACTCTCCTATCGTTTAAAAATATTCCGCAAGTCTTCTAAATTACTTTCAGGCTATTTAGATTCAATTGTGGTTTGTTGGTCATATTGTTGATTGCCTAGCGCTGGGCGGAAATCCAATAAATTGAGCGGCCTGCATTTTTCCAGCATTCTTCCACTTCTGGACATACCTGTGATTAATTATAAGAAGGATGGAAACTATTAAAAAAACAAAATCAATCATATTTTTTTATTTCCTTTGCTTTATTTGTTCTAAAAAATGTGCCTCAAATCTTCCTCCCGAACACAAGTGCTTCAAGCTCTCCATTTTAAAGAAAGCAAAGTGGAATGAAACATGGAAAATAATAGAGGGTCCTGCATTTGCTGGAGAAAACGCACACAGTGTCAAAGACTCGAGCACTGAAAATAATCAAATCCTAAATATTTGTATCAAAGATATTTCATAAATTAAATTATTATACTTTAATCGGCAATTTATTAAGTTTTGCATACAATTCATTCTTCTAACGGACGAGTAAGGTGTGTCATCTTTCAATTAAAAATTTGGCCAGAAGTCTGGATTCTCTTGAACCGACGCAGCCATTTTAACCGGTACTCCAATAAGAAGTAGTACGTCCCAAAAATTTGAATTTAAATATTGAGCCCCGTCCAGCACCACAAAATTTATATTTAAATTTAATTTTGCTTAAGTCTTGTCATTTTCAAATACAAATATTTTAGTCCGCGACATCCTCCGAATATGGAATGTGTACAATGCAGAATCTAAGCGTGCTCAGGTGGGGCAACTTATTGTCTAGCAAGACCTCTAACTGATCTCTTTTTATGATGCAATCGAATACCAAAGTGGTTATCGATGGAGGGAATTTCAAGTAGTGCATTCCACGATGACTCTGAATTCTGGTTGAGCCTGGGAAATATATTTCCTTCAAATTTCCACTTTCATTAAGAATCGAACGGATGAGATAGATAGATGGACTCGAAGTTGGAGACTAATGTGATGGGAGTCTCGCTTTCCTCCATGAGTCATTAAGGTCAGGTACACGACAGTTATTTTTTGCAATCAGGAAAATTTAAAAATTTCACTTATGAATACGTAGCTCATAGTCACAGGGAATGCATAACTGCCACAATGTGCCATTTACTATAAGTATTGTTTCTCTTACAAATGCATACCTGTATTATCCCCTTGGGTATGCCATTTCTTATCTACTAAACCAATCTTTCACAAAAGTGTGCGTTTCTTCCCATTCTCATTGTTTCCAACGTCTAAATATCTGACAAGAATCTTGGTATTGATATGGGGATTTTTTACTTTTCTGAAAAAGAATCGAATGAGAAATATATTACCCAGCAAACAATACGTATTTGGGAACGACGAGACTTTATCAAAATGAAACTTAGGTATTCCCATCAGGTTTGTATTTGTGACTCGATTATCCTTAGTTGCATTTAGATATAAACTGAAACTGTAGATATATTGGAATGCTAAGAAAAATATACTAAAATATAATAGAAGTACATGGACTGAAATATAACATAGCTAATGGCTGAACATATTGCACCTTTAATCTTGTAAATTAATAAATTTATGTGTGGGAAGAGCACAAACTCAATTTATATTTTAAAATGTCATGCATTGAGCCAGAAGGCGTCATACATCCAAAGATTTTGGACTACAGATACTAAAGTAAAGAGAAAAGTTTTCGGAACATGATAAGATCTATCAAACCTAATGTATTAGCTTATTTAGTGTTTTAAAATAAAGCTCGATTTAAATTAAATTCCTTCAGAAATGTTATATCAGGCCAGCTTAAAAGGCCTGAAAAAGCCAGCACTTGTTTGATGTGACAAAAAGTGGCGTAAAGTCATCCTACAAATACTTTGCGGTAGCGCTTAGGAAATTCCAGCAAATATTTGGGAAAGAGATGCAAATGAAAATTGTTTGTAAAAAACGTAGTAAGTAGCATTAAATAAGTGATGTTTTGCGTAAATACTAGTAATAAGTATCTAGGCTCAGCAAAGTGAGCAAGTGAAAGCATATTACAAAAGATTTGAAACTGTATTTCGCAAACGATATTCAAAATATTTATAATTCTATATTTCTAAAAATATTGAAATTAAAATTATACGATATACGCTAGTAAGAGTATGAACTATGGAAAGTGTAATTAAATTTCAGCGGTGGAATAAATATTTTAGTTCCTCTCTTGCCTTTTAATATTAAATCCAATCTATACAATTTATCGGATTCGGTAAGCCTTTTAAAGTTCAAAAGCAAGTTTCAAATGTCATTTGTTGGCGCCGACCGACATAAAAGTTCATAATAATTTGTAGTCCTGAACTATACTGACCCAAATATCCCCTCAATCTAACTCTCTCAAAAAATGCCTTCAACATATACAATTAAGTCATTTCAAATTTCCGAAACTCTTAACGCCTTCCACATTGACCAATTTCCTTTTAAGTGGGGCTCTAAGGAAAACAAATGGAAGCTTATTAAGAATTGGAAAAGACGTAGTATTGTTTCCGCGATCTGGAAATGCGCCTTAGCAATATTCATAGCTTTAGACCAAATATTGCTAACTTTGTATCCAAAAGTTTTTCATATTGAACATTTTGTCATGTCTGGAGTTCATCTGCAAGCTGCCTTGTGTTCTCTTCTGTTAGACTTGATGATAGCATGTTACGGTGTGGAAATGAGTAGTTGCTATAACTGGCGTTATGAGACTGAGAATCTTTCGAATCGACATTGTTTCGAAAGTATACTGTCCGACATCTCTCGACCAATTAAGAAATCAAAGTTAAAACTACTTCAACCCAGGAAAAGTATATATTTGTATTACCAAATTTCCTTTTTTACAATGAATATAAGTGTTAATGTTGGTATTTTACATCTTTACAGGACAAAATGTTGGAATCCTAGTACTCATTTGTAGTTTTTTATTGTCACTAAGTTCAATATTGGTTTCACTTGCCTCAGTCATTACTAATTTGGATCCATTCTTCATTTATGCGACAGTTTTTAAAGATACTTTCCAGGTGGATGATTACCTGTATGAAATTGTCTGTTTTGGAAAGTTCTCAAAGTTTATTCGGTTTTTGATTTTAAGTGCTTTGATACATTCGTGTGTCGTTAGTATAAAGTCTATGCTAATTTCAGGGTTAACTGCCCACTTGTCGCTTGTGAATATCCAAACTGTTTTGTTGAGTCAAGATTTAAAATATGATATCTTGTTGTACAAGCAATTGGGTCTAGATCGCAATATTATTAGGTCATTTGAAATTTATGCTGTTAATGTCTGCTTAACAACTAATTTTCTTGCATTAATGATGTCGCTAAACGCGATTCAAATTGGATTTCACAAACAGGACCCAGCAGTTACGTTGGCGTCTGGCCTGATTGCTTCGGTTACTATAGGAATTTTGATTGTTTTTCTAAGTGTTTTATGTGGAATTCACGAAAAGTGCTTAGATCTTCTTGCCCACTGGAGGCAACAGTTGTGTCGGAGGAAGGATCATCGAGAATATGTAAAAAGGTTTGTTAAAACTTGCAGAATATATTTTGTACCTGCTGGAGAAATAGGAAAGATGGATAATGTCATGAAGATAAATTACATTAATTCCGTTTCTGTACACACAATCAATGTCATGCTTACTTTGAAAACTTTTATTGGATAGTAAACTAACTTTTCCATTATTTTTTGCATATACGATTCTTTCTTTAAATGGTTTATATTTCTTCACTTTTTGTAACCAAATACCAAATTTAAAGATAATATTTCAGATCAAAGAGAAGTTTTATGTAATTATTTGTAGGCTTAAAATTATTGTCAAACTTAAAAACATTTCATGCTCCTAAATATGTTCAATTACGCTACTTACATCTCATCTATGGATTACGTATGAAAATATGTAGCTGACGTCATTGAGGTAGTAAAATTTTATCTGGTCAACTTGACATTTATAATACTGGCTTTATTAAAGCGGTTATTTAATGTTTAGTTACTTGGTAATAATAAGTGTTAAGGCCAAACTATACGTAAGTTAATTATATGCTTATATATTGTGTAAAGGTGGCATGAAGACATAAAATATTAAAATTGGATTTTCGTTATATGGTTAAGTGGTTGGTTTTCATGGGCTATTTAAAAGTAGTTAGGCATTTAAAACTTTTATCACACAATAAAATCAAATATAGTTGTAATATTTATCTATCATTTATGGAAGGAGATTTCTCTTGCCCTTCGTCACTTAAGCTTGAGATCAAAAGATTTCGAATTTCTTATCAGCAAATTTTACCACTTACAGTCATTATTGCCACGTTGTTTGGTATATTAGCAGATCGTTTGTTTTACGTTCTTGTGAACTTTTTTATAACAGAGAAAGCTGTCGTTATATTTTTGGATGACCAGTCAAATCTTTTAACAACACAAAGTGATCGGGAAAAGGAAATTTAGAATCTGCTTTCAACCACTCAAGCTCTAAAATTAGTCATCAATGTATGCACCAACCCAGATACAGACATACATAGCCTTTGTAATTTCTACTGCGGAAGACACGATTTTAAAAGGCTATGCAATTTACAAAATTTCAGGTGGTCTCGCATATGTTATCAATTGACTCAAAAAGAAGCGATCACTTTAAAAATCAGCAATGTATTTCAGAAAAGAAATAATTGCATGTAAGCAAACCAAATAATTCAAATTTGAATGTCGGTGAAATATTAAATAAGTGCCATACAATTAGGTAGTTAAATATTAGCAGTTAGGGTTTACATAATTATGCGGTAGATACAAAATTAACAAAAAACAAACTGAAAATAAATAGTTGCTCTAAAGTTTACTGTATTAATCGTTGCTCCGCTGTCATTTGATCATTTGAATGATTTATATCTACGTAACATAAAATAATAATTACTGTGCAGTGTTCGGTCAGATTTACTTTTGTCATTCAATAATTGTCTGTACGCAATAAACTATGTTTTAATTTGTACACGTAAATATTGTAAATGTAGATTATTTCTTTGAAAACAATAAAAAATATATACGAATTTTTTTTACTGAACATTTTTTCCATATCCAACCTAGTCAAACTATTTTTTTTAAATTGCGGTAATTAACTGAAATAGAAAGTCACGTTGTTTTAAACATCCAAATTAAATTTATGACTGAAAAAAGTAAAAGTCCATTATTTTCTGTTTTCAAAGTCCGATTAATTTGAGATGCGCGGGATGATAGCTTATAACAATTCTCTCGCATCTAGATGGTCTTTAGAGCAGTTCATTAGAAGACCCTATTTCTAAATATCTGCTAATCAAGAAAATATTATTTTTCAATATTGTGTGCAATGTCACTCACAAAGTGCTCACTCTCAATATTTGTAAAAAATTCCCTCACCTTTTCGAAGATATTCTTAAAACACTTTATATTTTGTAAATTCATCCTAAAATGATATATCCTCCGACCCGACTAAAAAAGTAGGGATTCCCAACATCTTTTTAGACGAACTGTGTGATAAAGGAAAAGAACATTAGTCCGAATAATTACATTTCTGAAAACATGCCATCAACATTTACGATCAAGTCATTTGAAATCAACGAGATTCTCAACTTATTCCATCTCGGCCAATTTCCTTTACAATGGTGTGGTGTCCAGCAACAATAAGTGGCGACTTGTATCAGGGGACCATTTCTCAAATTGGAGAAGTTGCATTTTTATGTCAGCGATTTGGAAAACTGCTTTAATTATATTCTTACTTTTTACCCAGATATTGGCAGACTTTTACCCTAACTTTTTTGACATTCAAAGTTTCATTATGTGTGGAGTTCTTTCACATACTTTTGTCTGCTCTCTGCTAGCTGACATTGTAATAGCAGTTTATGATGAGGAAATGGTGGGTTGTTACAATTGGAGTTATGAGGCTGAAAACATTTGTAATCGGCATTGGTTAGAAAACATAATTACCAAAGCGTACCGTCAAAATTCAAAATCAAAAGGGACAATATTTCACTTCACCCAATGAAAGGTATGTTTTTTAAAACTTATACATATTTGGCTATAACTAACTTTTTAGCGCATAGTTTAACATTTTGTTTTTCACAAACTTGCAGGAATAGTTGGTGCAATAATACGGACATTCACTTTCTCCTTATCAATATGCGCAATCTTCCTTTCGGCTGTGTTCATCCTTTCAAATTTGGATCCAATCATTATTTACATGACAGTTTTTAAAAACAATCTTCACATGGATGACAAACTGTTTGATATTGTGTGCGTTGGAATAATCTCAAAGTTTCGTCGATTTTTTCTCTGGAGTACTGAATTCCTCTGTGGTTAGTATAAAAGTCATTCTTATTTCTGGGCTACCTTCTGCTTTGTCTAAGGTGAACATCCAAAGAAATATACTTTTAAATTACGAGAAAACTGCTGTCACTGTTTGTTTGACTACTAACTTTTTATTCTTAGTTTTGTCTTTCAATGCAATCCAAATTGGATTTTATGTAATGAATCTGATTGTTTCCTTTGTGTCTATATTAGTGGCTTTAGTAACCTTAGGAATATTAATATCTTTGCTAAGCACCTGTTGTGAAATTCATGAGAAATCGGTGAAACTTTTAGGCCACTGGAACGGGCAAGCATGTAGTAAAAGTGATAAGGCCTATATACAAAGGATTGTTAAAAGATGTAAAAGAAGATTTGTTCCTGCTGGAGATATAGGAAAGATGGATAAAGAGATGAAGACAAATTATATTGATGCTGTGGCTGCATACACAATCAATGTTACTACTTTGAAAACCTTTATGCGATAGATACATTAGCTGAACAATAACGAGAAGGGTAAGCACCCAAAGAACCAACTGGTAACATTGGTAACATTTGAAAACGATAAGTAAACGATATCATCAACCATTTCTCAGAGCTTGTTGAGCTCATAAACTGCTATTTTCCTTCGATTTCGGCAAGGAGTAGTATTATATCTCCAAACCAAATAGTGAAAAATCATGAGCTCGGCAAGAG
>JAQIXW010004252.1:0-11879 GCA_034700685.1 Willowsia buskii
TTTTTTTGTAAAACCGCACATTCACGTCAAGTTCAAGTTCTATTTTTATTATCATCAGTATTCACATGAACGATAGTAATGTACAATGTGTATCGTGATGTGATGATATAAAAATGAAAAGAAGATTTATGCCTTTTATTATCGCTACCAACATTCTTTTTTGCATCTATTCCTTTCAAAAGGATTAGAACAGAAATTTATAATCTCCACCATCTAAAATATAGTTAATAATATTTTTACTCGCGGTTAAATACAAAGGAGACATGAGCATATTGAACAGTTTATAGGTCTATATAACAGTTGTTTGCTTTGTTTGACAAGTGAGTATAAGGAACGAAGGAACACAAAAAATTTTGCATAAAGTCCCTGCCCTCTCTGAAAGTGCTGTTTTATTATTATTAGGTGCATAAAACAGTTTCCATTCTTTAGAGGCTTTATTCCTTTTTTATTATGTGAAATTAAGGCGCGACGGTTTTTCTCTAATTTATAAGTAGTATACCTAATAGCGAGACCGTAGAAAAATAGAGTTAATGCGAGTAGCAAATTCTTTATTGTATTGTTGGTGATTGAGATATCTATCGAATTGGATTGGAGTGCACACACGCCTTTCAATAATTGGATACTTGAATGGATCAGGCAATCAGCCATGCATCATTGGTGATTGGTTTCTTATACTAAACAAGAGTGTAAATGATTTATGCTGCCGATGATGGACATAATATTGAGGCTAACATGAGTTATTTTTGTAGAGAATTTAGGGAGGTCAATAGTAAATAAAAATAACATTGATAAAAAATGGAAAGGAGGGGACTCTAATTGTTTGGAACACAAGGGCTGTGTCACTCGGTGTCACCTATAGACATGGACAATCTCAAAACTTCTATGTCTGTGTCAGTTTTCTTAAGCCATAAAATCAAGCCAGTTAACCACTATTTGGAACACGTTTGTGCAGTGCACAATAAATATTTGGTATAGGTATTAATTCTGCATAAGGGCATCACAATTTATTGCGTACGTGAAGATAAGAGGGACACAAGAGTGTATAAAGTCAAATATTTTGGGTCTCTCTGTTCATTGAAAGGTTTGATTAAAGTGCTGACACGTGATAAAATTGATTTTTACTAAAGATTTTCTTGACCGTATGCTGCTTTTGTCGTAAAACATTGAACGTAAAATTATCATTTTACAAAGCTTGTTATTTGCATCTTTTGTATAGATTTGTCAGATGATAGTAAAAGGAATAAAAAGTATCTAGAAACAAAGGAAAATGTCATTTGTTCTTTAGTGAAACTTCTCTATTATTTTTATTACATTGATTTGATACTAGGTAAAAATGGCGAATATCAACAAGAAACAAAAAAAAATGACTATCGTTCCTGATAATTTCACCAATGCGGTGAGATAAAAATGGCAGTATAATCATACACATGAGTATAGATAGTGAGTGTTATTACGATGCAATATAAATACACTGATGTTATTTATGTGCAAGAATTTGTCTGTCATTCATTCACAGTCAACAGATCCGTATCATTATTATTAGTGACGCAGAATGCAGATGGTAGATTGTAGCCCTTCAGTCACCACGAGACTATGCAACATTGTATACATTACGTACGTTTATTTCCACTCTCTTCTTCGATGACTCTATTTTACCACTACTGCTTGTAAAAAATGATTAATGCTGCGGCAATTGGAGAAGAATATAAAAAAATAGATTGGAAAAGGAATAAAAGTAGGCCATTCATTTAAAAGAAAATGAAATTACGATTTCGCCATTCAATCTTTTTCTTGCTCGTTGTATCGCAAATAAAAGGGTTACAGTCATTAGTGATTAATGAATGTGGTCGACAGTTACTTCAAACATTGTTGGATATCCTTTATTTCAAAGAGTTTTTAAAGACGAAAATAATGTGATGTTGTTGCTGATGATGCGATGAACATTGAAGATCACAAAAGAATTATTCTTGATCTTATTTTCCTTTGATACATTTCATTCCTAAGAAGAGTAACCTTGGTTGTCGTAAATCCCTCTTTTGTCTGAAATCATGGACTCCAATACTAGTTCCTCTGGAACTTATAATATCCACTATAAAATCTTGTCAGTTTATTTTACAATACATAAATAAAAACACGAGTTGCTTATTGTTTCAAATGTTAATAATCATGTTTTTGTGATAACATGCGTTTCCTTTGCTTTAAATCGGCAAAATATGACTGGCATATCTAATTTTTATTGTTGTCACTATTACCATTATTGATGCTGATCAACATCTTAATTGGTCGCACACAAGCTATAACTGCTTACCTATAAAACATGACAGTTACTGTGTTCAGAATATATACGACTGCAATAATAACGTTTGGCAAAGCAACTTTGAACGCGTAAAAGAAAACTTGCTCTGAGGCATTCCTCTTCCCCATCCACTCCACCACCACCATACCACTACCACCGTGTATACTAATGAAGTAAATTTCGCTTTCATTTCCTTTCCGCCGACGAAGACTTGCAGTCTCTGCTGTTTTGTTATTCTGCTGTAGTAGTACCTATACATCCTATGCTCTGCAAGTTTCAGTGCAAACTCTGCAAACCAAAAATTTCTGCCTGTCTGCGTTCATTGCTAGTCTGCAAAATCGTAGGGCAGCAGGAGAGGAAGGAACTTTACCTCGTCGGGAGCATGCATGTTACGCATACATTTCTTTTTGCTACTTCCTTTTCATAGGGAAGCCCCGAGAACAAAGCACTCATATATATCTTGTGGCGTTTTCTTGTAAAATTCACAAAGTGTGTGTAGCGTATTTAAGGCGATTGGTGTTGTTGGTGGTATGGCGTTGTTTTCTTGTTGATGTTTTGTGTATAATATGTTGGTTGAGTGTGTGTACGGAGGATGATGATGTGAGTACACTTGTCTTCCCTCTAATCTTTAATGGTAGACACACGTTGTCTCTTGTTCACACACAAAATCCTGCTCTTCAAGCTAATTGCCGTCATCGTCATCGTCCTCATCATTGTGTCGTTATTATTTCCTCGCACAATTAAACATGTAACAAGAAGAAACACCAGTAATATCAACATCACCCATATAACAATAATAACAGTCAAGAGTACCCCTCCACCTACGACTATGCTTACAATGGCAAGTTGCAGAGCGTTGCATTACTTGCACTGCTTTAGTTTGCCTTTTGTAAAAAGGAGGATTGTTATTTTTCTGTACAAAACTGCTTTTAAAGGTGTATACGCATATTTTATATGTTCCTCTTCTTTCAGGCGATTCAGAATGAACAATTTACAATATTTAGAGTAAACTTTTTAGCAATTACCACAAAAGTTTGCATGTTAAAATGGTTTAAATTTCACTTATCATCATAATAATTGGCTTCTTCAGGCTATATAAATCCTTTTAGTGAGGCAACTCTCAGGTCATAAAATGAACGAAATAAAACAGTCAAGTGACCAGGAATTCTCATGTAAATACACGTTTTGCATTATATATAGTTCAGATGTTTTTGTCGTTTATAACCAGGAATTTGGCAAATGTCAAATATAATGCTCCACTAATGCGGTACCATATAATTGATTTTTTCTTCAGATTATAGACATGTGTATCATTTCAACAATAAGGAAGAAAATTTACCATCTTTGTCGTAGCTTATATTTCAATGTAATAAGTAATGCAATATTATGTCGTTCCCTTTGTACTCTAATATTTCGCTCCCGTCGTGATCCATCCCATTACAAAATTCGCCACTAACGATAAGTATAAGTTTGCATCCCTAAAAAAGGAGCATTTTTTAGTATTTTGGCCGGCGATGATACAGACAAGTAAGAAACAAGGCGTGTGTTTTAGGAAGGCTTGTTTCTTGAATTCCTTATGACAATAATCATCATCAAGTCGCCAGTCGTCATGTCTGGTCGTGATCAATGTATGATGGTAAAATTTAGCTAATGTGATTGCATATCGCAACAGTAATGTACAGCTCGATAAGACCATTTTCATTATTGCAACAAATGGCTTTGTGCTAAAGAACCTATATGGAAATAGGAAATTTTCAATGGCAGCATGTATGTGTGGGGTGAGACATAACCAATATGGAGTATGGTTGTTCTGTTGACGCTGATGACTTGGTTTTGTGGTGGTAGTATGATGACTAGTTTCTGTGCTGATACTTCATCCATTATTCATGACATGACACACCAACTGTGTATGTGCCATTTAGCCCCAGTCTATGTCCCCTGGAATTACGTCAGTATTTTGCAATCTATATTGGTAGATCGAAATTGTGCACAGAGTACTGTACGGATTTTTAAGCTAAAGACTACATGTATTTCAAATACAATTAAATGGATGAGTTGGTCTTAATTCATTCATGGACATAGAGGGAGGAGATACTTATAATTTAGGGTCATGCCGTAATATTTTGATGTTTGCGCCAACTTTCAACACTAGCCAGAGCAGAAGAAGAGAATTGAAATCAAACTTGAAGTTTCCTTCTGGGAATGTTCTTAGCAAGTATGCTACGAAAAGTCAATATTGTTGCAAGGAAACTCTCAATCGTTCGTTCTACTACTGCGTTCTAGAAACATTTTTTCTTCTTATTTTTCACGAAAAGTAAACACTTGACGAAGTTGGTTTTAGAGAAGAGCAAAAATGATAGAAAAATATTTCACAACAGAATTGGTACATTGCATACCAAAAAAGTAAGGGGATCTGGAGTACACGAGTTAATACACACGGGAGGATCTTTCATGACAAAGTTGGAAACAGTCTTGGTGCATTAAAAAGCATTTTCCCCTTCTATCCTTGTGATCCCTCCTAAAAGCTCTGCATGACCCGTAGGTGATTTTTTTCTCTCTTTTCTACCCTTCCTGGAATCCACCAACCGGACCTATGAACCCATGATAATTTCAAGGAGCACATAGTTGTCATCATCAACATCATCACGTGACACTCATCTCTCTTGACTAACTACCATCTCTACTGGTTGTGGTGAAGTCATCTTCTACTGCCCCGATGTGATCTGCCCTCGACCCATACCACTCTATATTTTTTCAATGGCGGAGAAACGCCATCATTATGTCCTCCTCAGTAGTCGTTCTTCTAGTCATTCTTGTAAAAGCCATTCTCATGCTCGCTTCAGCGGCTAATATTTTGACAATTTATTCCAGGATACGTAGAATACCCAACAGACCACGACCACGCATTTTTATTCGTAAAAGGACAGGGTCCATAACAAATATGGGTTATTCGCTTCACCAGTAATGCGTATGAAGTTTTTTGCTGGTATCCCAATTTCCACAGCAGTAGTAGTAGCAGATATATATAGGCACACTCACAGATGACAAGGTCGATGATGGAAAGTGAGTGAGAGAAAGAGAGTCAGTCTGTGGGTTAAAACACGGACGGATATTCTCTCTCGTCTCTCTTGTCAGCACGTAAAAATTGACTAGGATTTTTTTTTCAAACAGTGGCTATAAATGGTTACTTATGTTGTTTTCTCATGCGGATGATGATGGTAAGTTGGAAAGTTGGATGGCATATACACAACGATTCACTTACCCCTTTCAAATAAAATACCATAGTGTAACCCGTAATACACGTAGGCATGTCTAATATTGAAAACCATCATCATTTCTTTTTGCTGACTTAATACGTGTCAAATTACGTTAACGTAAGATAAACCTTCATTTTTTTTCTTGCTCAGACGAATCCTTTCTGCGAGAAAACAGGAGAGAGAGAGAGAGATGAAAAAATCCTTTCAAAAAAATTTTCTTCTGACTAAATTGCACAAAAATACTACCAGCTAGGCTCTAACATATGACCCACTCTATAATAATAATAATAATAAGAGCAATAGTACGGAATTTTATAGCAAATAAAACATCATCGTCTACACTTTCCGTCGACTAGTTCTCTAGAACCACGCTTGAGCTATGTAGTAGTGACTGGTGAGTAGTAACTCTTTGTCAAAAAAATATAACAAGCCTGATAAAAATTATTCTCAGCAAACAACACAGTTTGTGAGCATCTTCTCCCCCTCTGCACCAATAAAAGTATCATGGGTGTCAAAAGGCTATGAAATACTATGACATTACTATGACTCTTGTACCTCTCGCCGATATTTTTGTTATATTTTTTTGTGAGCAAGAGAGGGAGAGTGAGATGTAATGGCTCTGCTAGTACACAATGTAATGTACAACGACAACAAAGCTCTTTACTTTTTCACTTCCTTCTACACAACTTGTCCCTTTTTTATCATTTTCTTCAAGATCATCTTGAGTCACCATCTTGACTACGTAGTCGCGAACAAGCCGTAGTAGTGGAAGCTGGAGACATTTTTTTCTCTATTTTTTTTCATCGTCATTTCATCTTGCACCATTTTCCATTATATAGGACACTCACTGCAATCACTGATGTATGAATAGCATATTTTTTATAGAATCTATGTTTTTATAGACACTCAGTCAACATAACCTACATAATCATATTGTCTTGCATGCCATATACCATCCCATAAGAACCACACGAGCACCATGTATATGAGCTTCAACCGCAAATTTATTGCTCTTGCTTGCTTGCCTTCTGCTGCTACTACACAGGAAAGAGACGATGGAGAGGAGCACTCCAATTCGTTTTGACTCCCTTTTATATTCAATACCTCAAGTTCGTATATTATCTTTCAGATGGGTGTGAACTATATACATAATATTATTATTGGTAGTGTGTTGCACGTATGCTCGTTATTATTATCATCTCTGGTGTCTCTCCCCCTCTCTGTGTGAATTCCTTTCCTGCATTTTTGTGCAAAAAAAGGGAAAAAGCTGCTTGAGAAGTATGCGCAATAATGCATATAGTAATAAAAATGGAAGATGATAATAGGATGATGACTATGACTACCCATTATATGCACTTGGTCATCCAGGAAATATATTGTGGAAAATAGTCTCATATCTAATAATTATTATTGGTATATGTACCAATAAGGCATATTGTATGAACGAATGACGATGGATTAACGTTGGTGCTGCTGACCGACCACAATCAAGAGACGTAACATTGTCCTAGTCAACAAAAGACTCTCACATGGCATTGTGCACCTTAACTGCATTATGGTATTATTTTGAGCTGCATGATCTATATAATATAAAGTAGCAAAGAAGCTTGACGGTGGTACTACCACACAATTGAGTGTATAGGTATTAATTTCACTGACGATGATAATGTGGAGGTGGCATGAGAAATAATCCTCAGCACAATGAAATATTGGTCGGCCGCAGATTCGCTATAGATGCATCTATTTTAAATCCCCCTCCTGTCTTTGATAAGAAGTTATTATAGAAAAAAATGAAATGCATGTAGTACGCTTAATTTGACGAGGACGAGAAGGATGATACGTCCCGCAATAACATATTTTTATATCATGCATTGTTAAAGGAATGCCATGAGTAAGAAGAAAAGAGGGGATGAAGAAAATGGGACGATGTCGTCGAGTTCGCTTCCCTGTCCGTGGTATGATGACGAAATATACTGTCATAATAATAACAATAATAGGTAATAATACACTTTTTGCAAAGACGACGACGAAGACAAGAATGACTGCGAGGTTTCTTGTAAGCTGTAGAGAAGTAGTAGTAGTAGTAGTAATCCTCATGCATGTCAGAATTCGACCATTTTTAATGCCCTTCCTCCTCATCTTCTTCTTCAGTTGAGAGTTAAGTAAGCAGCGCTGTTTGATATTGTCGACGTTAGTGTTATAGAAACAGTCATCGCTTTGGCTACCTATCAAACAACTGCAGCAAAGTAGTGTAGTAATCATAATGTGGAATGATGTACCCTTTTTGATTTATCGTATGCATAAAAAATCATGATGATAATGCATGAATGCAAGTCGAAGGAGAGGAGAACATAAAAGGTGAATTTATTTGCTGGGGTTGTTGCCGTTGTTGGGGTTGTTGCCGTTGTTGTTGTTGGTCATAGTCACATGACATGACATAGACCTGATGGTGGTAGGGGGTAATAATGCCTATGTTTCTATGAGAAATGTGAGTTAATAGGAGTAAAAACGAGATTTTCTTTCATGCTCATCAAAATAATATAATTTATGTGCGTATGCAATGTACATTATGAGCTCCTATTATTTTCTACTTCTTGGTCAGTACTACCTTGTTGGTATTGCATGCGGTATTCTCTTAACTCTACAGATTACGTAATGCTCTTTGTTATCCCACTTCAACATTGTGCTTGCAGGAAATCAAACAGTCAGTCAAGGAAATAGCAAAGTTGAAGTTCGCTCTCGTAATAATAATCGAAGTAGCATGGCAACGTCTTGCAGTTGTGTTATGATGCTATTGTTACAGTATTGCATGCTTGAATACGAGATAAATTTTAAGACTTGGGTCTAGGTACCTATGCATATTTATCTCAAGTTGCACTATATTGGCGTGTTTCGTTATTACGTGGCGTCTAATAGATTTTGTTTTTCTAAAGAAAGCAATTAAACTGCACACAAGGTGCATTACCCTCTGGTGTGTTTGCCACAAGACAAGTGAAAATGATAAACGTAGACAAGCCTTACTTTATGCAGTAGTTGAAACAAAGAAGATTGATTTACTATTTGATAAATTATACAAAATGAAACAAATATGCATAGCAGCACAGACTTCGGACTAAATAGAAGTTTTGATGGTGATGATGACGCATTGTTTTTACAACAATAAAATATGCCGTATGCAGTTCGGAAGGAGACTGTTGTTGTCGATAAGAATGTGTGGTGAGTGAGTGATTCGAAAGTATGATGTTCCGCTGCCGGGTAACTGGACTTTCCATAGATAAAAGTTTGACGCATGACAGGATAAAAATGGGAAAATGTTTTTTTTCGATTCTAGCAATGATGATTCCACTTGCTAGCATGAATTGAAATGGTCATCATTGTGGATATTTTGCTGTTGGTCGTGTGTTGTTATTGTAAAATGTTATGTTTTTTCTGCATTATTGATACCCAACTCATCACCACCATTATCAACTTCATCATTATAATCCTTGGATAGTAGTCAGTAGGTGAGCAACTGGCAAAGTACCAGTGATATTACAAGAGTAATGAACTCACTCGGCATTCACTTACTTTCAAGAATGATCCAGCGAGCAAAAGCCGAAGAGGCTATGACTAGGAGCCACAACAACGAAAAAAAATCCACCATTGATTTCTCCTCATATTATTGCACACCACCACTACTTGTGTTGCTGCTCATTATCATCATGGAACTAGGACTTCTATAATGTTTCCTTGTATACATATTATGTACCTATGCAGCTGGCGCCAGTATCAAGAAGGCACACATCTTCATCATTATTGTATCGTCTTGAAGAGGAGAAGGACGAACGAGCAGCTTAAAAGAATTTCTTTTTTTTTTCTTCCTCTTTTACATTTTCATCCTGTGTTCGCTCTTGTGTTCCTTCTCTGACAAGACAAGACGTGATAGATAGTATAGTAGATGCAATGGAAGCAAGATGCTCCCTCCTCACTCCAACTCTAACTGCATACATAATGCTACAAACTTACTAGCATGTATATTCAAATAATGGTATGGAGTTGATGATAGCATGTAGTTCTAGTAATAGTAGTCGCATGAATTCCTTCAAATAATGCGTGTCTTCTGTGTGTAAAAGCAGGCAACCAGCCATTTCTGAGGAAAGAGCATGGGAAGAGGAAGCGTTTAGTTGGTAATCATATAAGTATGCAAGACAGACATTTCCAGCCTCCAGCAAGATAGAAAAAATTTAAGACTGGCAAAAAAGGATGAATAGAGGAACAGGCTCTTTTGCTCTAGTCATCTTGCTCGTCTTTCCACTTTACTTTCCGCATATAAGGAATCAGCATCATCAGCGCCGACAACAAACCACCATGCATCAGTCACTTTTGTACAGCTCTCCTTTTTTGGTTGCAATTTCATCGTAATCATCTGCAATAGCGTGCCAGTTTTTGGTACTGTTTCACTTTCAGCCAACAACAAGCATTCCTGGAGCAAAAACTTTTGGCTCACAAGAAAAAAATTGAGCTCATGAGATATGAAGCTTACGACTACATTTACTTTCCAAGATGCTACTGTAGAGGAAAAACTCATTTTGATGCTTGTTCTTTCCTTTCATAAGTTTAGAAAATGCTGCTGAGGTGGCATCAAATTATGCGTGTTTTGATCTTATGACTCCATATTAGTGACATTATCACAGCCACGTTTAGAAATGTAAAAGTCGGTATATACATAGGCGGTTGTTGACTCGGGCTGAAGTGAACACCGATGACCATCTATATTTACCGTTAGACCGATCCTTATCATCAGTGTGATCATCTTCCAAAATCAAGCCGATGTGGCAATAATAAAAAGTGATGGAGATGGACAGCTTACCATATTAGAAGTAGTAAAAATTATGAGCATACATCAAGAGTGTATGTACACGCGTGGCTATGGCTATACGAAACTGTGCAGTCAATTAGACTTCACACTTGTGCTCTTTTGTCTCTCTTTCAATCTATCTATATTATTAAGCGGTCATCAAACTTTTTTATGAAACGGAATTATTGTGACGGTATGAAAAGCAATTGCATTTTCTTTCTATGCCCTTTGTTGCTTTTACTACTGACTTTTCCTTCCATCCACACATATTACCAAACATACATAACATTCGCTCGTCGACCTCACTCTAACATGCATAGTTAAACACATAGCCTACCTAAGCCTAATGTACCATAATACTCCCCACTCTAACATTTTCGTTGGTTCTTTGTATGTCATGTCATTACTCAGTCTGTCTATCATTACCAAGACGATTATTATTGACAGAGGGAGATAAAGAGACGAGGAAACTTCTGTGAGAAGCTCAACTTGTATTGATGAAAAGGAAAATTGAACACGACAAAATACTCCGGCCTTAATTTCATCTCTCCTCCATCTCTTCTCCTCTCTCTGAAGAAAAGTAAACAGTCGTATAGACAGAAGCAGTGCTAGAGTTAATAGTACTGAACATCAAAAAGAAGAAAAAAAGTACATAAAGAAAATAATAAAAATTAAACAGACAGTGAGATGGATTTTTTTTCTTCAGTTTTCGAACAGTGACGCGAAAGAAGTCGTGCAGTGAGTGCATTTCTTCATTAAACATATTTCGCTACTCCCTCCACCTCCTCTTCGCTCACATTTGCTTTCATCTCAATATTCGCTTTGATGAGCAGAGAGAAACGAACGGTCTTTCTCAACTGAGAATTACTAATATTATCATTGCTATTATCCAAAAGAAGCAAAAAAAATGAGTAGCGACATAAGAGGTAATAGCAATACCATCACATTACTTCCACTTTTCGCAATTAACATAGTTGTCATCATCGCCATCAGCGTCGTGATCGACACAGACAAAGGCACGAGCGTCACATTATCTCGTGTAGAGTATTACCGTCATTAACTCCACAGCAGTTTCTTCGTCTTTAGAGATGCTCACTAAAACTCATTTTGAATCATTGTCAGTTCTCTTAAATGAATTTTGGCTTATCTCTTGTGTTCATATTCTTGCGATCTTTAGTCCGCACAATAGTAGTCAACGGTGCTGTTACATGCATGATTATGAGACAAAATTATGATGACGTCTACTAACTACTTGGAATAATACGCTATTTCAATTTTCAAATAAGACTTGAACAGTTTACTTTCGCTAATAAGTAATCGACTGTAATAATCGTGCCTTAAAAACGATTTGCCATTTTAGGGAAGCTCCTCCCACCGACACTTCAGATGATAAGTGAATTTGATACCGAAATATTTTTGCTTTCATAACCAGCGAGTGAGCAATATTTTATGTGGAACATGTTATTACCTGACCTGAGCGACGAAACCA
>JAQIXW010004253.1:0-11878 GCA_034700685.1 Willowsia buskii
ACGGGAGATGGAGAAAAAAAACTTTATCCGTTTTTTTCTTAATTTGGTAATACCGCCAGGTAAAAATGACCATTAGCGTTTGATGCTCTTCTAAAAAGTTTGGTGGATTAGTGGACTCAATGGCGTAATAAATGTGACAACAGGCGAGTGCAGTTAACGCTGGAGTCGTTGTAAAAATGTATTATTGGTGTGGGTCATGTTTAGAAGGTCTTTTTATTTTTGTGAGTGGCAATAATTTCCTGTCTGTAAAAATACTCGCAAGGGATGCATTTTAGAGGATGCTAAGCAGGTGTTCTGGTGATAAGCTTGGTACAATTTTTATTATTAATTTTAGGAAGCCAAAAAACGAAAGGTCGGACTATAGTCAAGGAGAATTTTAGAGTCATGTCAAATATATTAAAATATAAGCATATGGTTTTAAAGATAAAAATCGCTTATTTTGAATATTACAGGTAAAGGCTTAAAAATGAAACATCCTTTCAGCTTTTAGACTGTTGTGCTTTTACGAAACGTTTGTCCCAAATATTGTGAAAAGCCGGCATGAAAATTTTCTAGGTGAACAAAGAACGTATCGCGAAACGCTGCTGAGACACCATCTGTGCATTTTTCGTGAAGCGGGTGCAGAGTTTCATTGGTTCTCAGGAGGGTTCACAATGTTGTCGCGAGAACTCTCTCTCAAGTTGAAACGAAGGTGAAAGCAGAGAAATTGAGAAAGAGTAACAAGAGAAAACTGAAGAATAATATATTTTATGACTATGTGATTGGTTCAATATTTGGCGAATTTTTAAAACTTTTTGTAATCTTCATTGAAACTTCTTCAATTCAGTTTAATTTTATTCAACCATTTATTAAATTTTGGCTACAAATTCCTTACAGAATTATTCACAACTTTAAAAGTAAATATCAGACTTTATACTGTTATTGTAGTCCACAACTTAGCTTGTTAGTTAGTCAATTATAGATAATTATTGAATGTTATATTTTAAAGTTGATATGATTGATACAGAGACCAATTCAATCATCCTAAGTTTTATTTATGGAATGGATAAAGTACCATTTCGTTCGTTAATATATCAATTAATATTTGCTTCTAGACCAATCTGTTGTAATCAGTAGCAGCATCCGTATTTTCTTCAGTTGCCTGCATATTCCTTTTTAGCTCCCTAATAAAAAACTGTACAACCACAAGGAATGCGATTCGCATTAAAACTGCGTAAACTGCTGCAACCAGATGCTCAACAGGGGAAGGATTTAGCCAGAAAAGTCCCAACGGAATTTGCAAGATGATTAGAAGGAGAAAAATGAGGTTGTAGTTTCTCCATGACCTTGACCAGTTCAGAGCTTTGAGGGAGTCAGCTTCCTGGGAAAAGAAGAATCAAATATTTTAAATCTCTATTCGCTGAATGCGCAAAATTTTAAGTGACGTTAATTTTTCAACTATTTTTAATCAACTAAATTGTGTGGTTTGGCTTACAATTTGCGTTGCTTTTTCAAGCCTGAGAGTAAAGCGGACCTGACACCCAAGCAAAACTGCGAGGACCGCATATAGTGCCAGCAACCCCTTAAATTTTCCTGTAATTTGCAATATAACTTATTATATGTTTACATTTTATACAGCACGATTTTATGTGGGATCTTACCCCGCTGAACTGATTCAACATCCATCCCATCAATAGGAACTTTATTAGATCCATTTTTGATCACTGATTCGCCCTCCACATTTTCTGGTTGTGTTGACATCGGGAAAAACAAAACCAATGCCATTCCCACCAGTACTATGATAACCAAGCCAATTATGGAAAATATCTAAGACAAGTCAGTCATTTCAAACATTAGTTATAATTCCAGCGAACAAGAGATCGTTTCTTAATAAAAAAGTAATTAAATACATACCAGGTCAAGAACTGCAACAATTCTAGCACCAGTTCTCCATCTGAATTCTCCCATGCTTGCGATAAGTGGAATAAGTGAGCTAATCAATAACGATTCTTATCGAAAGCAGTAATTTTTCAGCCCTAATAAATAAAAATGTAGATGAATTTGTATAGTAGATTATAATCAATCAACTTTAGTTTCAAGGAAACAACAGCACAATTATCAAAATTTATTATATCGCATTTATGTAAAACGCAATAAAAAAACTGCGATGCACACGACAATTTTGAGATGCTGGTGACACATTTACTCTCGAAAGGAATACCCTCAAGTGAAAGCCAAAAAAACAGAACTGAAGATGTGCCTATGAAAACATCTGCAGTGCAGTACAAAAAAATAGGATAGGAGAATCCTTCGTGTAGCACAATGAGAACTGAAAGGATTTAAATGAAGAGAATGTAGAGAGTAGCTTGCATCTTCAGAATAGCAATGTGAGAAGCTGAGGTAACGGTTTTGTATTGAAAATAAGCTATATTTGTCTAGAAAAGCAAGTGCTACTCAAAACTTTCATGAATGCAAAATCGGAAAGATGTTGAAAAAATAAATTTGTATAAAATCCGTTTAACTCTTTTAACATATCCAAGCCTAATTAGTTATTCTAATAGTAATTAAAATGGGATCGAGTCAGGGTTTGTGAAATTCTCAGTGATATTTTTTATATCAGCAAAAAATCGTAAAAACCTTAAAGGAATTTCATTTATTCATGTCAAATTTGGAGATTAGGGGCATTTTACAGATATTTGTTTAAAAAAATTTAAAGTTCTTGTCCAGATAGTAGAAATGAAAAGATTCTATTCATGAATGTTTCCTGCATTATTTAGAATGAAAATATGCCAACAAATTCTAAGATGTCATACTTAATATAAAGGAAGAAAAAAAACTAATTACTAATTTTTGTCCTAAGATGCCATTGTCTACTTTGATTTTTTATATAATGTGTTTGAATTCATTGCCCAGTTTCATTTTCAACTTGAAATTGTCAATTGAAAAACTAGCCCATTTCTTATTTAATATTTACAAATCTAGTGGAATTTGTACTGCTATGGCTTGAAAAGATTGATCCATCCAACAAAAACTTTTGTGATTTTCATTTTTATTGTGCATTACAATTTTTATCAGAAAAATTAGAAAAAAGAATACCTACAGCTAGCAGCTTATTCGGAAAATGCATTTTAGTGGTTGTAGATGCCTTTTTAGACACACTAACTTTCTCTGAGAGCCCAGAAGGAATGTGCCTAAGCAGTTTGATATGTTATAATTCCAAGAAATATTGAGTTGTACTATTTATACAAAATATCTTGCACTGAACATGAAAATCGGCTGTACTTGATAAAAAATGAAATTTGATGTTTAAATTTGGAATGCAAACAACCACATCAGTACTTCTAAGCGTTACGGTAAATTGATGAATAACTAATACTGCTGCTTTACAGAATGTGAGAGAGTGACAATATTAAGAATTGGCTAGTCACACAACACACAAATGTCGGCTTAGAAGAGCTTATGTCTTCATTATATGAGTATCATGAACAATTAATAATTATTAGAAGTTCGTAATGTAATAATCTAAACACACTAAATATACATAATTATCTATGAAATAATTAAATAGGTTAAAAGTTTAAGCCTATAACATGTTGACAAGTTGTAACTTTTATATCATTTTGTTAACATTGATTACCATTTCAGATGAAAGAACGGAACACTCACACTAATTACTGGATACATTCCTCCTAGGATAGACAGTCACATATGGAAATTTGACTCATAAAGTGCTTTCAACTGCTGCTTCATATATACTGATACAATTATACTTGGTTCATAAACAAGCTGATTGCTAAAAAAAACTTTCCTTATCGACTCATAAAACATCATAAGTAACTATATAATTATTAAAATAATGTCACAAGAATTTAATCTTAATTTATATCTGTTTTAGAGCGTTTTTTGAAACAGCCACCTAGTGAGAAATTGAATCCTGATCTTGCCATTTTAAGGACATTTACAATCCAAAATACAACCACACGTTTATATTGAAACCACAAAGCATATCCCTTTTCAAGCACTAGAGACAAAGAGGCTATACCAAGTCCTGCAGGAATGATTAAAAACACAGCCAATATGGGTCCAAAAATGGACGATTTGCCTATTTGATTCTCAGCTGATGCCATCCGTCTACTTTGATGACCATAGGTGGTCATGTAATCGCTTACAGCTTTGTGCCAGTAGTCAAAAATTCCAGACGTCGCTAATCCCTCTAGTCTTTGCAATACAAAAGGGTAAAACGAGTTTCGCAGACGATATCCTTCAGTCGTGTCGATGAGCTTGTCCACTCCCAAATGGGAGTTTGAAATACCATTTTCCTTTAATCCGGCAAGAGCAAGGTATGCTATTTCTTCTTGAAAAACAAATGCGGATACATTTCTTTTGCATGTTTGAATCAAATGTTTCAGTACAATTTCCCACTCTGATTTGCTTCGTGGAGATATAAACATCTCCGGATTTTCTGGAAGGCTTATGTGCTTCAAATATTTTTGCTCTGCAGCTGTCAAATCGTCCCAAAATTGCGGTTCCGTAGGAAATACGTTCCAATGACCATGTAACCCGGCTATATAGTATAGAACACGGGATATACGGTCTGGTTCTTTGACATGATGCGTGTACGGAGGATTGTACGTGTCATTGGTAGATATTGTTATATTAACCAAGGTTGCCTTTCGCGAAGTGGATATTGTCGATATATTAAATGCTACCAGTTGGTCAAACTGCTTTATGGGAACAGGTGGAAATGGACTGGTAAGGTTTAAAATGTTATCGCCCTTGTAAAAATTGCATAAGAACACCCAGGCTATTATGTAAGTTGACAAAAGACACCGAATAAAGTGCACTTTCCCTAACTGTTTGAAAAATGCCAAAGATTGCTCGACTGGAACAATAAATAGAAACGCGAAATATTTTCTGACTGCAATATAGCTGAAAGTCTGCAATTTTATATTCAACTTTCGCCCTATTTTTTTAACTAACACGACAACCGCTAAACTACAAATTTGTGAAATAAATATTGCAATCCATGAAGCCAAGTCTAATGAATTTATCAAATGCATTAAAGGGATGGCGTGCCTGATCGGGAGCTCTCCACAACTTACAAACCGTGTTTGGATTGGTCTAACGTGATATTTAAAGTAAATGTCTGAGTTAATTGGTGATGAAACTGTTACTCTTGATTCTATGTAAGGTAAAACGCCAACTTCAAATTTACAGTCGCATGTTTCCTTCCCCAGCAACTTGCAAAGGTCTTTGTCATCCCTCCTCTCTTGCTCACTCATTAAAACATATTTAAGTTTAAAAGTAACATTTTTAAATATTGAGCTAAATATGGCAACCTGAATATATTGAAAGTAAAAGTGAGTACTATGAGGTAATGTTTCCTGATGCAATGTAAAGTTATGCTCCTCAAGAACGCCAAAGCGAGATGCCATTTTCAGATATTCAAAGAAAGCCCCCTGACCAACGATTTCAATGGTGAAGTCTTCCGAAACAGGCAATGCATTTGCGAGACTTGGAATGCTTTCAGTTTCTTTTACATTTAGTGTGATTTGTGCGTAAGGTCCTCTCACTGAGCAGCTCTCTGGTAAAAGTCTTCCGAATGACAACAACTTCACTCCACTTATGTTGGCGGTAATAACTGATAGATATTGTAAGCCGAAAACCATAATGTGAAAAACTGAACTGCTGGTAGCTCGATTTTGCGATAAAGTTATGTACCACGGCAGAGCAACATATCTGTTTTCACTATACATAACCATCACAGTGAAGGTCGGCCTAGTCAATGGGATGCTCATCATTTCATATCTTGCCTTCATTACGTCACCACCATAGAGTTGGATAGGCAGCTTCCAGAATTCGACGAAGCTTGCTGGTGTCAAGAGTGACGGCCACCGTGGGCTTTTCACGTGAAAGAAATAATCCTCAAACTTTTTGTCATTCGGCGACGGAGATTTCAAGTAGATGCGGGCTTCACACAACCAAGGTTTCGATTTACCTGTGTAGTCGGCTGCAATGAATACATTCCTCTGTCGTTTGGTATCTGCGTTGTGTGTAAAGTTTGCGTCGTATTTGAGTTGGGCTTGCTGATCATATTTGAATATTTGTGGTGGATCATTATACAAGATTGTCCTCGCGACTTTTACTTGGTGTAGTACCTCTTTGAATGTTCCACGTTTGTTGCCCAGCTCCTCACGAATTATGCTGTTGGACTTGTGACGCCGTATGTAGTAGCGCGTTAGCACGACTGTGTTGTGGAAAGGGATGAAATCCAATCCGTCAAAGTTGATGATGTGAATGAGGCAGTTAGAGAACAATTTTAAGTGCTCATTCAGGTTAGAAATTGTAAGCATTTCTGCTCTGATTGATTGCAGAATTAGTAGAATGGAAATCATAAGCTGATTTGACATTTTGATGGATATTTAGTGTTTGAAGTTTTTCACGAGTGACAAGACGGCAACACCAGAACGATTGTTAGGTTCTGTTGTTCCGTAATATAAGTGTGCTTTGATGACCTGACCTAGATTTTATCCTTTCGCTATACAACCCGCTTAATTATTTTCTATTCTTGTCAGCATGTTCCTTGAAACACAGCCGCAACATTGGTATGTACGCGGAGAACTTAAATTTGTCAAAATATCCCCGGAAAATATCTATTTATTACTCGTGGTTGTTCTAGCCTCTATACTGCTTCATTTTGCGGCCTGGATTACACACCATTACATTGCATGTTGCGGTATTTTATTTAAAAAACATTGACAACCCACAAATAGCTATAAATACTAGCCCTAGTTTGAACTCCTATACTGCTTCCTGTTGCGATGCTAGGTATAAAGTTATAATGTTCATATAACTTAAATAGGCTATGGTGTTCCTACTAGCATTCCTATTCGACCGAGTGCTAAACGAAATTTTCCTTTTCGAAAGAATACATTTAGACGAGGCTTCTCCAAAAACTTATCAAAAAATATAGACTAATGAGTTGGGCGTCCTGAAACCTAGCTTTTTCCCCAGATTCGAACAATGTGAAAAAATTACTTTGAAAAAGATTTTCCTAACCGCAGAAAGAAATTTAATTGTCTATACAAAATATGTAATTTATATCTTCAAACTGTTTTGGCGAATAAAGCGATATATCAAATTATAGTTTTTAGTTTTTGCAAATTTTAATCTACTGAAATTCCAATAAATCTTATGGCAGAGAAATAACCTTTATATGCTCTACTGAAAACTTAATTATCACTTGTTCACTGGAACGAATTTGTCTCTTCAAAACTATTAATGTTCACAAAATTTATGGTCGTATTGATGATAAATATCTAAGTAGCAAAATATACGTTATTTTTTCTATGTGCACACCAAGAAGTGATAATCGAACAATAAATTCCAGCAACGAAATTTTTATCCGCGTATGGCATAAAATAAGCTGAATAACTAGCACACGCGTAAGCGTCCACTATTCTTTAGTTTCGAAGTCAATACAATTTTCGATTCAGTTCATAATTGGAACTACGAGGTTTTTAAGAGTCAGCGGAAACTATTCATCCAAATAGTCTGTGATGAAGTCATTTTCACAATAACCGTCAGGAACTCTCGTTAGTCTTGTGAGAATAGTGCAACAGGCTTATTTAGAATATTTTGAAATTGGTAATCTCGCAACACTTGTCATTTTGTTTAAATAAAAATTTAATTAGTATGAAAACGCTTAACAGAGAAATCTCTTGGAATTTCCTATTTTGAAACAGAAAATAACCGCAGTATCTCCGACGAAATTTAAAAACGCGTCTGATGAGCAAACAAACCTCGTAACTCTGGCAGAAAAACAACTTTTGTCGTGCATTGAAATGAGCACAGTACTATTTTCAGATATTGAACATGACATGTAGACACATAGTTGCTAAGAATATTTATCGGTAGTTCCAAACATGTTTTGAAAGTTTATTTCGGATTTTAAAATATATGTATGCCTAAAACCAAGTTACGTGCTTAATACATAGCTCATCCATAGCAAACTACAATCTTAAAAATAAGACTTAATTATCAAGTCGATTTTTTCATTTGGTCCCTTAAAACATCTTT
Source organism: Willowsia buskii (assembly GCA_034700685.1). Lineage (NCBI taxonomy): Eukaryota > Metazoa > Arthropoda > Collembola > Entomobryomorpha > Entomobryidae > Willowsia > Willowsia buskii. The sequence continues at coordinate 8,059 of JAQIXW010004253.1, forward strand.
GTTATCAAATAACAAATATTACATCAAACTCTTATATAGACTTGCATTTTTTATTTAAATAAGGAGTTGGAAAAACGACGGGCATATATGACATTTTTGTGACAATTTTATTATTTTCTCATGCTTTTCATGTTTATGGATCTAGACCTTTTCCCCCGAAACCTTTTTCCCCCAGAGGCCCCTTTCCCCTCTATAACTTTAGATTTTTCCCCTTAAGAATCTCCCCCCTAAGATTTCTACCTTAAGAATCTCCCCCCTAAGATTTCTACCTTAAGAATCTCCCCCTTAAGAATCTCCCACTAAAGATTCCCCTCCCCTTTTAAACTCCCACAGTTACTAATCATTATGAACTTACATAGTAGACTCAGTAAAATCCATTAAGCAAAAGCAAATGAGTTTCTGCTCGTGAATATTGTCTTGGATTCGTTCAAATTCCAAATTCAGTGTCATTAAAAACCTTGGAATAAACTTGAACGTACACGAACACATTTTAAATATTTTAAGTTTTTGAGTTCAAAAACTAAAAGATTAAAAAATTAAAAGTAATTAAATATCAATGAACTCCCCCTTTTCAGTCGCTCCGGTCACTGTTTAATTGTGTTGACTGTGTATAAAAGAAATGCATGATTAAATCAATACACAACGTTGAAGAATTTAAACACGCAAGGAACCCAAAAGCACGTTAAAGCGAAAAATGATCATCGTCCATTTTGATTAATTTGAAGGATTACTTATGAGATTATAACATTTATTATATTTGCTTTCATTGAAGGGTTAATGTCTCACAAGGTTGAATTAGCTACTAACTATAAGATGCATAGCGTATGAAAGTTTTAACTCTTCCACTTTTAACTAAAGTTTAAGCTTAAGGTTTTTAATGACAATGCATTTGGAATTTGAACGAATTCAAGACAATATTCACGAGCAGAAACTCATTTGATTTTGCTTAATAGATTTTACTCACAATGGACTTACATGGACATGTCACTAAGCGATTTGGACAATTCTTTTTTTGCTGAAAAGAGCGTAGTCGAAAACCTCTAAATATAAAATTATACGACCCACCTCTCAAGCGTTCTGGAGATATTTAAAATTATATCCTCCATTTACGGCAATGTTAAAGCGGAAGCGCAGAAAGCAGGGTTGGGTAAAAAATACCCGGTGTGTTGAAATTGCAGAGCAGCCGAAAACAACAGTTATAAATGTGTGAAAATACATAACACAACACTTGAAACTGCGTTCCCGGCCCGCCCACCCATTAATCCTCAAATCTATCAAATAAAAAATTAAGATTAGTATAACTTTGATAAGCGAACGTAAAGCATGTGAATACCTTTTTTAATTGGATAGCTTCAAATAATATAAATACCAGTTGTTTAAAAGCCATGTAGACGCACTGCACGAATTTAATGAGTGAAGCTCAAAATTAAAACAGCTTAAGCAAAGCACTACAAAACATCTAGAGCATTTTATATACCGAACATTGTTACAAAGCAAGCAATTATTTTCTAAATCGCCAAAGGTGAAACACACCTCCTTTACAGTTTTAAAAATAGGCTTTTCCGCCAATAATCCCGACGAATACCAGCTATATAGCACTAACGGTTTAAAAACAGGGGCTGACATTTGGTGATGCAATACATGCACCAATTTTAAAATGCCATTCCTAGTTGACCATTTTTCGTCTGAGTGAATACAACTGCTATCCTCCATCAATTCTAGCGTAGACAGTAAATCACGAGCAAGATATTTCACTTGGCGATTGAAGCCAGTGTCTAGTGGCTGACACATCGATGTGCACTTTTCTGGTATCATTTTGACATGACACTCTGGACGATTATTGCTAGAGCCGAACACGGCATTATATGGAGTCACATTTTTATGAGCGGTCCAGGAGTCCAAAACCATAATAAAGTTATCTGTCACGTGAGGTACTACTACATTTTCAAAGAATTTTTGAACCAGATGAACTGACATTTTTCCAGATTTGCTACATGTTACTATCACATTAGGATATTTATGCAAGGACTGGAACACCAAAGGGCCGAACGAGCCTGATTGTTCTTGCAAACATACAAACACATTGTCAACAACCGTTCCTTCTCGTGTGATGGCAAACTGAACTGTGTAACTATGAGTGCATAAATTTTTTGGTGATTGGGCAAAACCAAATGTTAACTTCTCTCCACGAAAAGAAATAGTTCTTCCGGATGGCATTTCATAATTAAATCCCATTTGGTCGGTATTAATAATGTTCAAATTATCATATGTGGGGAAAACAGAGAAACACTCTGAACGAAGCTGTGTCACAATTTCAGCTAGCTTGTCTGCTTCAACAATCTCACGACGATTAACTAGTTTTGCTACTTTTCGACTTGAAATTTTGTGTCGCTTACGAAAAACAGTAGCCCATCGAGGTGTGGCTCGGAATTTCAAACTAGGCTCGTTAATCTCTAAATACTTGTGCATTGCCCACTGGCGAAGGTGCGAGGAACGCACAATTTTGCACCCTTTTCTGGCATTATCAAATTGCTCTTTCACATATTTGTCGATTTCACTGTATTTTTGTTTATAAGATGGATTAGCTACTTGGGACTTCCATCTATATAGTTCTCTAAAGCTCTTCAGTTCGTGAGCTCCTTTTCTTTTTAATGTCGATAACTTCCATTTCGGATATTTAAGGTGCAGATCAACGTTTGCTTGCTTTCTTTCAAATGTGATTTCTTGTCGAACTGGACTTCCATACGTACAGGTGTCACCATCATTGTCTTCAACAGAGTCACTGATTGAAGAATGTATGTCAGTTTGAGGGTCTTGATTTTCAATATCAGATGGGTCAAAATCCAAAATCTCATATTCTTCTACTTCACTTTCAACAATTAAATTTTCAAAAAACTCAAAAAGCTTATCTGACAAAAGTCGTTCCTTTTCTGTGATGACATGACTTGCTTCCCAATCACTTGCTTTCATTATCTGGCACTTTTTCACAAAAAGGGACGAAATATTTTTATAATTTATATTTTCCATTTTTTCGCGTATATACACCAACGAAATTACAAAAGTACAAATATTTTGCAAAAAAGTAAGCCAAAAAATGTGTGATTAATTAGTAAGGACGTCAGATAACAGAGTTTACACGTATGCGTAGTGCGTAGTAGTAGTAAAAGAAGAAGTGTAGTAGAAGAGAGTCAGCGACCGAATGAAAGAAACAATCATAAAAAAATTCGTTGACAGTTGTCTAGTATGGTTTTCCAGCATTTTAATAGTGTGGAGACACACGTATTTCTCTATATATATATGACATTTATGCTGCACTGTATATTTTGGGACGATCAGCATTTATCTTGGCATGTTTTCTTCTTTTATTAATAGTATACAGGATAAAGTCAAATAATATTTAGCATCATATTCATAGGCACTCAATATTTAAATCAGCAAAATTCTAACAGCATAGCAACACTCACCGGTGCTAAGTTCGTAGTATGCGAGTAAATTATGCAGATAATACCAACCCCTGATTTGAATAATTTACAATTTTAACTGTAGATACGAAACGGTTGAGAGGTGGGTCGTATAATTAAAAACTTAGAGGTTTTCGACTACGCTCTTTTCAGCAAAAAAAGAATTATCCAAATCGCTTAGTGACATGTCCATGTAAGTCCATTGTGAGTCTACTATGTAAGTTCATAATGATAAGTAATTGTGAGAGTTTAAAAGGGGAGGGGAATCTTTAGTGGGAGATTCTTAAGGGAGATATCTTAAGGGGAACATTCTTAAGGGGAAAAATCTAAAGTTATAGAGGGGAAAGGGGCTTGGCGGG
>JAQIXW010004254.1:0-11877 GCA_034700685.1 Willowsia buskii
ATGGGATAAAGTTCAATTTACATACATTAGGGTAAGTTTCCAACTAACCAAACAAATGATTTTTTATCCTTCGTTTTATGTAAATCCAGTAAACGTCCAATAATTAATTGTTTTTAGGCAAAATATAATTATCTGAACTCTAGCGTATATTGACAAAACTGTGAATAAATATATTATTTTTAATTCGCGTTTCAAATTCACATTAAATAATGCAACAAAATCCTAGCTTTGGTCGTTCCAGTCAAACAATCTTCCTGTTTAATGAACTGTTTGCTTGATTTCATCATCAAAATATGAAGATTACTAGGAAAAGTATGGTGAAAAATAAAAAAAAGGTGCGATCATACACAGAATTGGCATTGATTCGCATGGAGTCGGAAAAAATCTTCAAGAAAGAGATAACCCTCAAATGATAGATAGCACACACCAGTGCAACGGAGAAGATAAAAAAAGTTCATTAAGTCAAACCTCATTTCTTAGAAGACTCATTAATTCACCAACGTTAAACCACCACATTGTCACATAATCCAAATATTTAATACGAAATTCAATCAAACTGATCAAATGACATTTGAAGAACTTATACCAAGTTTATCTTTGACTACTAAGAAATGAATTATCAAATAATAATTTTGCTTGCATTCAAATTCAAGCCTTAATAGCTTTAAAATAGCCTGTATAAAAGTGTAAGCTGCTTGAGTGAACAGAAACACAAGTGGTTTCTTTCTTCCTTAAAAACAAAAATTATTCGGCACTGTTTTAAGCGCTTGATTGGCTTAGAAATGGCAGCAAATATTGGTCATATACATTGTAGGGGAGTCTAATAGTCTAATAATAATTAAAATTACTAACTCATCGAGAAAATCAAGTCAATTTTAACTTATTGATTATTAACTAATTATTGATCGATCAAAAAGGGTTTCAACCCAACAATAAAAAGCGACATTTGCTCCTGCAAAGGTGAACCCCATGACAATAAGAAAGCGACCTTGTCAAATCACCCACTAATTTCACTGCCTACGTTTAAGACTTTTTGAGCCACCTTTTGACAAACTCATCCTTCGCAAAATAGTTTCTTATTAAAAAAATGCTGATGATATTGTCTCATATCAATGGTATGCAGAAGTAAAGCAAAAAATCATTTTCATTTTTTCAGATTGAATTCGACCAACTTTGAAATGGACTGATATTTATAGCGGATAAAAATTTATTTATTATAGATTGAGTAATATGTAAGTCTTCATGGCGTTTACATAAGTGCAAAACCCAGTTATACTCCGCATAGTGTTGGAAATGAAAAACAGAAGGAGTAGAAGCATTTAATGTGTATGTGTGTAAATAATGCTACAAAATGGCTTTCAGAAATTGAAAGTAAACATATTGTGAAAAAATATCCAGGAAATTAGTTTTGACGGTTCTCGGTACACTTCACTTTCCTTTACTCAGATCAAAAAAAGTATTTCTTTCAGTCGGTCCATGCACTTCCTTGCGACTAGTTAGTTCTTTGAAATCATATTTTCTGTCTTATTCTCATTGCTTGAGTTTTAAATGTAAGCAATTGTGCAAATATATTGTAATCTAATATATAAGGAAATTTTCTGTTGTACACACTGCAATAGCTGCAAAAAACTTGATAAACTGGAAGTGGTGTGGTGAAAGTTTTTGCAAATGAATATAAGCATTAAGCTGAGACCCAAAGCCTTGACCATATACTAAATAAACTTTCTGATTTTATAACAAAGCAATATAATAACAATGGGAATAGGGAAACCTGCTGGAAATACAGATTTAAACTTGATATCAGAGCCATTATTTTGGCTTTTTGTGATTTTTCTGATATTTCTTTTATGCCTTTGCGTAACAAGCTGCTTAATTAGACACTTTATATTAGAGTTGATGTCCCCCAGAAGTACTTTGCATGAACTGAGCAATATCGTAAGTTTTTGAGTTGAATAAAAATTACAAGTTTTGGAAATAGGTAGAAAGTCTTTATATTACTTATAACTGCTTAAATCTTTAACTCGCTATCAGTACAAAAAATGTTTTAACTGTTGACAAAACACTTGGTAAATATTTTATTTCTTTTGTTTGACAGAGAGCAGCCAGACTATCATCCGTTGTAGAAACCAGTGAGTTACTGGATTATGTTCAGGAAACATCAATTGAAGATAGCTCAGCTCTTTAAAATTGGCGGATGTATTGGATTCGTGACCAAATTTGAAAGCATGTGTAATAACAACATTCAAATACACATATAAAGCGAATGAATCTTCATGATCTATTAAGTGAATTATTTTAAAATAAATGTTGCTTATTGAATGTTTAAAAGTCTGAAATATTGTGAACACTGGCTATAGGCACTAGCCTAATTAACGTAACATAGAACAGGCGTAGAAATTTACACTGAACAATAGTTACGTTTGAAAATTCACGCCATTTCAATATGGTCATTCTTCTAAAAATATATATTTTAAATATTAATTATTAGTAGCTTCAGAATTTCCTAATTAAGTCTCAAGTGAAATTGTACAACCGCTTGTTTTGTCTTCTCCAACATCCGTTAATCAAAAGAACATAGCTGTCCTCTGCTTTTTTAAAAAAAAGTATAGAAAGCCCAATATTTTGCGTAGTATTTTTTCTATCGTTTCTATATTAAAAATCCCATTACAAATGTAGGAGGCTTTATATATTTCCTCCAGGGAAAAAATTATTTAAAAGCAAATAAAAAGGTTGGAGAAACCAAATGTATTGATAACATTTTCAAGCAAAAACCGTTCAAAAACCTGTTGGGCTATGACGTCTGCTGCAGATGAACAAACATTTCATATTACTGGATGAGAAAGTGAAGCCTAGTTTGCAAAGATGCATAACCGTGCTTACACTGAAGGAAAGTCGAGTCAAGTTCACAAATAAAAGCTTTTTCACAATGAAAACAAAGTTTGAGCACAGACGAGAACTAGTTGTTGAAATGGTTTTGTATACACAAACAAACCGAATCCTTTCTCTTATCAAAACTCGAAAAAGATCTCATTGAAATCACACAACTATATATCATGATATAATATTTTAATGAAAAAAAAATATTTTGAGAAATATTATCACAAAAGATATTTCACGATTACCACCTTTCATCTTTGACGTCATACATGGTCATTGTTTAGGAGAGGCTCTTTTCTCGTTCTGGTTCAGTATTGTTCCATCTGCAATCGAAATCAGTTCAGTAATTTTGCTACTGATTTGTGCTTCTAAGGCTATAACTATTGCAAATCTGATTTAAGGAAAAAACTAAAACAAGTGTAAATAAATCCGAAGACATTCAAATATAGAAATATCGATAAACTGGAGTACTTAAAAAAATTGTATGTAGTCAAGATAAATTTTTGCAAAATGGAGAATGACACTGTCGTGGAGACAAATCATTTAAACTGGAACCCGACACCGGCATTTTGGATTGCATTGCTTTTTCTGACCTATATCATTGGCGTTGTGGTTACTTATCATGTAATCAAATATTGCGTAGTAAAATATATTGCTCCTAAAGCTGCAGGGCGTTCGTCAAATGGGAGGAATAGCCGGGTAAGTTAAAAGGAATAAATTCATAATTTGCTTTAATACTTTTATTCACTAACATCTCATCATTTACCCAGCAACAATTTATTTGATTGTAACTTATTTGTTGTCAAAAATGTGTGTTCTCTAATTTTCTAGAGACCAAAAGTTTCCTCAGCTGAAGGATCGGGAGATTTATAGAGTATCATTTAGGAAGATACCATTTCTGAAGCTGGCTAAACATCTTATCTTCTTAAACACCGTAAACAATGATGTAAAAATAACACGGGATGTGAAATGATGTTTGCCTGCATTAGACACATTCTTTCTAAAGAAATATGGCTTAAAAGAGGGACAAAAATTATTTTCATTATTTCTACCAGTTAGGCTCAAATTTTATGATTCATTTGCAAATAATTCATTTGCACCTTTTGGTGGAGCTTTAAAATTTCATAAAAAATGGTATTTCATTTTCATCTTATTAGCATTTACTATCTGCATCCCTACTATGTTGAATATAGATTTATAAAAACTAGAAAAATACTTGAAATAGATATAAATAAATGAATTTTATTTTGACAAACATTACAAACCGATTTGATGGCTATTATTCAACACCTTTATCTCGCAGCACCCTAATTCCTTGTCATTCTTTCTCTGGGATTATTTTACCAAAGGACAAGTTTCCCTTTAGATAGCTTTTTGAGGGGATTTCGGAGAGGCTTTCACTCCGACTGTACTTTGTCTGCTTTTGTGAAGTGACAAAAGTCGTAGGGTTTTTGGGACACAAACTGTGAATCCTTGTTTTGGACATATGCTTCTCAAAATGCATACGAAAAACCATAACAGCATATTTTAATATTTTATAAATCATATTAAGCACTTCAGACTATAATTTGAAAATCAGTCAAACGTCAAAACCTTGAATAAATTTTTGGGAAAATTTAATTTGGTTGTGTACATTCCTGATTTACCGCATATATAACATATTTCGTGCCTCTGCCTGGCCAAAAACACAAAAACATTTAATATCCAAGCTGCAAGAAAACATGAAAAGAGCTTCGTAAACCACAAGAATGTAGCATTTCTAACATTTAACACGCCAATATCACATAAATATTTGAGCTAACGGTGCTAAGCTCAAAAATTTTAAATATTTTTCATCATTTTTACATTCACTCAGGGATTTCGGTAACCATTTGAACCTGACGTATGACTATGACATATAATTTTCTCCTCAGCAGCAAGAAGCACTTATTGGTTAGCAGTCTGATCAGCAAAAAATAAAATATGGTTCTCTTCACAGGTCGCTTGGGAAAAACTTTTGCTCGTTCCATCAAAATATCCAACACATTTCTCTCATTTCCCTTTCAATGGAACAAAGAAAATTCATCTCTTGTTTTAGAACCACCTTGGAAAATTAGAATTTTTCAAATAAAACGTTACAGCAGCATAATTTACCTTATCGCAGCCTCCCTACAAATATTAGTAAACTGGGAGGACTTTAGCACAGGCACAGTAATGTACATTACGTATGTACTATTCGCTGCGATTGTTGCAGTGATGGATGCTTATGAAACGATAAAATACAAATCTCTGTTTTGCTCTTTAATAAACTCCATGTTCATTTATGAAAAATCTTGGGGAAACGGAATCCTATCAAAGCGAAAGAAAGAAGGTCATTGGGAAAAGGAAGAAAAACGGATAAGCAATACAATCGTGATGCTTTCTCTTGAAGGGTACTGTCCTTTTACGTATCACACTCAAGTATTCTTTTACCCATGCCTTCCCACATTCATTGGATACAAAATATTGAACGTGTGTAAAGAGGAACCAAATAATTCCATATTTGGCACACAATTTGCTCAGGTTTGTGTGAGGATGTTTATGTACCTGTTTGGCATCTCGAATTGGACATATTTTATTGGATCGATGGTGATGCATCAGAGGGCATTCTTTTTTACTGGATATGGATTTCGAGTTTACATGGAAGAATATTCCAGCTAATGGATTGTTTTTTAATTAATATACCAATTGGGTAAAAAATTAAAGGATCGACTCTTATTTTTTGATTAAGGTTGATCCAGAATGTGGCAGTCTTTAACGATAGAGTCAAAAACGTGATAATGGGCTATCGTCAAATTATACTAATAATATTGCTCTATGGAGAAATTACAGCCACAAGAATACTGAGCGGTTTTGTATTTTTTGGAAGTATTGTGAACATAGCTCCGTTGTACAGTGTATGCAAAATATTTGACAGCTCTGTGGAAATGCCGTTGCCAATGGTGGTAACATCTGTGTGAATACTTATTGTTGCTTCGCTGATGACACTATTTGCATTCAAATACCTTGGCAAAGTTTACATGGCATCTGAGGAGGGAATGAGTACATTGAGAAAAACAATGAGAAGCCAAATGCTCAGATCATTTATTGCATCCGGTCCGGTTCAAAAAATTCACTTTGCATCAGTAATTTATTTTGAGTCACAGACTTCACTTAATATTACGGCATTTGTACTCGATCAGACTGTTAGTTTGCTTTTGCTTGAAAAATGATTGTTTAGTTGTTTTTTTTTTAATTTTGTTTTTGATTATCCTTTCATGCAAACGCGTACAAAATTATTATTTATTGACTACATTGAGTTAAAACTTTATAGTTAATTAGTTAAGAATATTTTGGGCATAGTTGCTACAGATAATTTGTATAGCGTAAGATATAAAATTGAAAAAGATACCAACAATATTTCGGGAGTAATATTTTTTGAACATTTAACACTTAATAACATTATAATGATATGTAGTTTAGTTAAAAAATAGGTAAATTTAGAAAACTTTAGTGCGTATAATCTATAACATTAATTTTTAAAATAAGCACATCGATATATCAAATTACTAATAATTCACTAGCACAGTATGTAGCTTATCTTGCACGAAAAAAATTAAAAAAATAATAATAATATAATAATGATATTTAGTAATAATTAATAATAACCGCTAAAAAGTAAATGAAATATGATCCTCTAATATAAAAAACCAAATCAAAGTTTTTCGACTTAAGTTGCCAACGCAAATCTCACAAGGTTGAAACTTGTTTGAAATTGGAAAATTAATTTGAAAAGAAATTGCTATATTATTTTAAGATGACAGATATTCAGTACTCTAATAAACATACCATGTGTGTATAGGTCTTCAGGCTTCATTAATGCTTCTCAGCGGCTCAAGATTGATTTTTATTCTGCATGTCTTTTATTATAGGTTAAATACATGCATTAAAAATATCTGTTTTCTGATGTCTGATGCTTTCTTCTTCCCTCAATTTCATTTTTCTGAAATATTTTCTTCAGAGATTACATTTCTCTGATATAATTTCTTTCAGCGTTTTCAAGTGCCCAAGGTTGCATATAGACAGGCGATATATTTTTTTGATTGGTTTCTTTCCACTATTTTTTCTCATATTATTTACTTTTGAAATATCATAACCCAAAACTACCTTATGGTTTACATAGAATCGCTACAGGAGAACGGTGATCGCTGAAAAAACTTCTGGAAACTCATATATGCTACATATCATATTGACATTATTACTGAAAGTGGTACATACACGCCTTGAGATATTTATGCAGCACTCCATGTAGGTTTTCTTTTTTCCTACATCACAGATCAGTTTTTGAAGTTTGATTTCAAGCCATTTCCTAAAATGGGTCACAAACCCACGTGATGATTTACTAACTCTGTTGGAATAACAAAAGAAATTATAGTTAAGCACATTACTTAAAGCTTACTCCTACATAATAGCAGTAGTTTGAAAACTAACAGGAAACATATCTAGACATGAACAAAAAACGGATAGTTTCATATCGGGCTAACTTGGAAACATTCATTTAGGCACATCCAATTCAAAAGTGCATTTTTTACTCGAAAAAACATTTCTGGGTAAAAACCAACATTAAAAAACATCTATTACGACTATTTCACTTGGTGTTGACATTGCTCACATAGTTTACGCTTTATGTTCTACCAAAATTGGGATAGGGTTTTAATCCTTTATTTGTCGCCGTTTATGATCAATTTGTATCTGATTGTTTTGGTAATTAGTGGGTTGTTGCTAATGCTATTTTGTCCTTTCATAGATTTAACAGTGTGCTTTAGATTCAACAAATACTATGACATGAAATCAGTGTTATAAGGGCACGTGAAACAATAAAGAGTTCAGTCCTATATAGGCAATTGCTTAAGGCGCACATATTCAAACGAAATGTTTCAAACAAATATATATGAGCTTTCTTGTGATCACACGTAAATTCCACAGTACGCATACATATTTACAAACGGACCTGTATGTAGGTAGATAATGCTACGAAAACAAAGGCTTTCAGAAATTGAAGATAAACATTTAATCTTTAAGATAAACATTTAAGGCTTTCAGAAATCGTGAAAAAATATCCACAATTTTTATTCACGGTTGTAAGTACATTTTGCTTTCCCTTTCGGCATATACGTAGGAGATACTTTGCTTAGGTTACAAAAGCTTTCCTTCAGTCGGGCCATGCCTCTCTTAGCAACTGGACGGATTGAAATCCCAGTCTACCCATTTTTTTCTTTATCTCTCGGTCGTATCAAGCTATTTTGTGTTGACATCTTAGTTTTTGGATATTGTGCAATATTCTTGGCTCAGAAATTAAAGTATTTAATTCAAACTTATAAATAAGGTTGGTTCACATACTGCAATAAATTCATATGCACTTGTTAAATGTAGTTGACATTTTCTTAGATTTTTTGCTGTAATAACATAACTAATTAAGCATAAACAAATTTCTGTGTGGATATCATCACAATATAGTATATAGCAATGGGGAAAGCGAAACTTGTTGAAAAGAAAGATTTACAATTGATATCAGAGCCATTTCTTTGGTTTATTGTGATTCTTCTGATATTTGTTATAAGTCTTTGTGTAACAAGTTGTGCAATTAAACACTGTATATTAAAGTATATCTCTCCTAGGATAAATGAAAGTGGCACTTCTCATGAGATGAATTATATGGTAAGCTAATAAGCAAAATAAGAAGCAAAATTTAATGAATAGTGTTTAACATGTGGACAAAATACTCGTAGTTGCTGTAATAAATCTTTTGCGTTTCAGAGATTAAGCAGACTTCCAACAGTTGTAGAAACAAGTGAATTACCATTTAGTGTTCAAGAAACTATCATTGAAAGTATTGTAACAGAATAAAATCAGTGGTTTTTAAATGGATTTAGGAAACAAATTTTGAAATTTTTTTTTAGCTAAAAGTGGACTGGGTTAATAAGCACGTATATTTGAGCAGGGATGGTATTAATTTTCTTGTATAGTTTGCTCAGCAATAATTATGAAAAGATTGTCTCGAGAAATCAGTGATTTTTTTCGAGAAATCAGTTTTTGTTCACTAGGACTTTTGTCATTAAAAAAATAGAAAATTACAGAAATTTTTAGGCTCATCCAATGGAATTTGAAAAGGATAAACCTGGGATATTTCAGGGAAACGCTATTACAAGTTTTTTACTCCAGAAGTCCATATAAATTAGAAAGTGATTACATATTAGAGATCATGTAAGTATTTACGAGAATTAAAAAAACAATTATCTTACCTAACAGCGAAAGCAGCTAAATACTTACCTGTACAGCTCAGACTTTTGCAGTAGATGCACAAATATTACCTATGATTGAAATTGGTGTATAAGTTTGGGAGAATTTCAAGTTGTGCTGCATGCCACATAGTTACATCATGACTTTACAAAGTCAATAACAATGTGTTTCGAAGAACGATAGATTTATTAGTGCAGAGAAAATATAAGAGATAAAATATTACAACGAAAATATCAAGTTTAGTTGAAAAGGTCCCCTCTTTTATCCCAAAGAAAAAATACAACCTGACAAAAAATGTATTCGTTATAAAACATAATTTAGATGTTGAACACTGCGGAAAGCTTTATTATTGCAGAGCAGCGTAAAAACAAAGCCTGAGGATAGACGCAGAATGGTTCTAGAAACTTCAAACAAAGTATTTGCTTAAAATTATGATCTCATGAAAAAAATACCATCTCAAAATGTTCTCTCACGATTACCACAACATAACGCTTGGTATTTTATTTTAGACGTCATGCATCTTCGAGTTATAGATGTGTTTCTCTTCAAGTCTGGTTCAGTACTGTTCTACTTGCATTCCAAGTCGGTCAGTATTACTGCTTCTGTTTTGTGCTTGAACGATTTTAACTTTCGCAAATATGAGTGAAGAGTAGAGGCAAAACCTTACTGCTTACAAATATATATTATACAAATCCAAATACGGAAATATTGACTGCTAAGCTGAAGTAATTTTCCAATCTCTATCGCGTCGTTATATACACAATTTAAACAATGGAGAATGACGAAGTCATTGAGAGAAACGATTTAAAGTGGAAACCTAGACCTGAACTTTGGCTAATTCTGATTTTCCTGGCATTTAATATTGGTGTTGTGGTTACTTGTCGTGTATTCAAGTACTGTGTTATAAAATTTATTGCTCCTAAAGCTGCTAGACGTTCTCCAAATTTGAGAAATAGTCAGGTAAGTTGAAGCTGTGACAAAAATTTATATTATATTTCCAAATTGAAATTACCTAGCGTTTAATAACTTTATAATAAACAAACTAATTTATTATGATAATATGTATTCTTTTGTCAATTTTTTATTAGAGAGAAATGAGAGATTTTAACAATATCACCCAAGATACAACTCTTGAAGCTGATGCAACTCCATAAAGATCAATAACAATGACGGAAAATGAACAATTTGATACAAAGAGATAACTGCTAGCTTAAAACACGTTAAACTTTGTTTTTAAATATGGCTAGCAAGGCAAATGTATTATAGAAACTTACCGATAAGGTTTTTAATGTCAAGTTAAATGTTCGAGTTGCCCCTATTGATAAAGCTTTAAAATTTCATTAAAAATATATATTTTGTTTTTATCTCATCATTATTTACTATGTGCGAGTATGCTTGCGCTAATTGTAATTTGATAAACCATCAGTTTTTAAAACATCACACAATTTTGATATGAGTTTTGGACTGAGTAGGAGAGAAAGAGTTATCTTAAAAAAATTAATTGGGCATATAGAATTTCAGAATGGATTTTTTTTTACATTTCTGGGTAAAAACAAATATTTTTCTGAAAAATATATATTACCACTACCATTACACATTTGGTATTTCATTTCACACAAAGTTTACGCTTTATGCTAATTTGAATTTGGCAAGAGTCACTACAAAATTTAGAAGAATGAGAAATTATAAAGTTTTTAATCCAAGTTCACTAGATTGGATGTCGGGGTCAATACTTTGGCTAATTATGACTCTTATGACACTTATCGTTGGTGTTTCGGTTACTTATTGTGTAGTCAAATGCTGCCGAATGAAACATACCGCTTCCAGAATTACGTAAAAGTTTTCAACTAAGAAGAATAACCGGGTAAGATAAACCTATTTGTCAAGAACATATATAATTATAATAATAATAGCAATAATACAAAAAAGTATTTATTTTTTCGTGATGCAAACTTTTGTGAAATATGTAAAAAGATTTAGTGTTTTTTATATCCTATAATCCAAGATTCTCAGCCGTAGATAGCAGCACTCAAGTCGCCATTGTAGAAGTTTAACTAACATCGTTACTTTCTACAGTGCAACAGAGGATGCTGCAATGTAGCTAAAACCTGAAGAAATATTTAAGTGTGAATTTATTTAGATATAAATTTTGTGCGAAATGAGGGAACATTAAGAAAAACTAATTTATTTGCGGGTATGCTGTGCACAGGTGGAGTGTGCTTCATTTCACACAAGTATTGTCACATACATTTGTACCGGACTTATTGTTAGCTTTAAATTTGAACCAGGTCGTCCCATGTAGTAAAATTTGTGCAGTTGTTTTAATGTAAGTTTACTATATAAAATGTTGTGTAAATTTGAAATCTTTAATATAATGTGGGTTTCACAAAATTTAAAGCAAAAAAAAAATGTAGACAAAATGTTACAAATTGGATGAGAATTGAATAAAGTGAACATTGAATATCTTGTGATCTCAAGCTAAAACGGTGAATTTCGGCTTCTACAATCAATATGTCTTTATTGTCTTTCAGAAAGTTCTTTCGATTAAGTTTCGAGAAGACGGTGCATAGGGATAATACCAGTTACAGGTACACATACTATGACATGAAATCTACGTCTTGAGGGCCAGCGACGTAAGAACGATGGATCCCGATGGAGCCACTGCTCCAGGCCGGACCCTCGGGAAAAGTGTTAGGGCCGATC